>JANVCF010181546.1:0-10951 GCA_025388745.1 Hydrozoanthus gracilis
GAGGGTTTGCTTTGCGCCTACCCCGCTTAGCTAGGCTATTTGCGGATCAGTCTGCAACTGAAATCGTAAACATACTGATTGGTATTATAACAAAGTTGAAGTTGTTGTTGTAGCAAAGCCATGTTAAATTTGGGGCGAATCTGAACATGCAGAGCCACAACGGGAGGACATGTGCCGTGCAATTTTAAAAAATTGTTTAGCGTCTAATATGGATTTAGCCACAGGCAACACAAGCAGTTATTACAACACTTCGGACTGATACTGATATTTGCATTTAAGTAAGATAAAGTAAATTGAAAGTTTTTAAGATTTGTTTTTTCACTTCGCTAGGATTGGGAAATTTCAGGAAATTGAGAGACTGTTAGTCTTGTTTCGTTTCCACAACTGAGAAAAAAAGTTTTTAACCATCTTATTTGACTGTATAATTCCAATTTTTGCGCATTTTAAAACACAATTTGTAAACGATTATTACTGTGTTTGAAAAGAACGGAATTAAACGTCTGTTAATGACGTAAAGACGCGGAACAGATATAAAAGAGAAGTGTGAAACTCGCTTCGGTTTTTCTTCATCCACTGCATGCAGCTGCCTCGAGCGCGCCGTATAGGATTTGTTGACAGTTGCTAAGATACCGGTTGCTAAGTGTTGGGCGCGAACTACATATAAGGTCTTTTACGTCATTAGAACATTTATAAAAAATGGCGGCTTCGAATGTTGAGACGTCTTGAGTTGTTTCAAAATATAGTTAACTTGTGCGCTCGACCGACTTTAAAACTTTTTTTTCCTCCTTAATGTAGAAATGACTGTGGTCGCTTTGAAAGTAGTTCTTGGAGAATATTACAATGCCGGAATCACGGCCTGCTGGGGAAGAAATACCAAATTAATTTCGTCTTTGTGAGTTTGCCGGCAGACGACGGAAGATTTCTTATTCATTTAAAGCCGGTGAGTTTTACATAACGAAGCAATCCAATCATGGGGTATTTAGCATGAAATGTGATGCTCTAAGTTTTTTTCTCTTTTTTGCCGTTTGTTAAACCAGTTTGACAGAGACTGTACATAGTTTCTACCTGCAGTTACCATAGCAGTCGCAATAAAAAAAACCGATATTGTTCTTCTACTAACAGTCAAACTAATTCTTCAAACTTCATGAAGCATGTGATATTATCACCGTTTATTTTTCCTTCCTTGTTATGAGCAATTTCAATCTCGTAAAATGATCTTAGGTTTTACCAAAACAAATTAATTGATTTGGTTTTGCGCTGTTTGTTAACGGCGACTTTGAGTTTGACATAACACGAAATCGTGTCACTCATGAAGATAATACAATTAGCATAAAAAAAATTTGACTAAAAATTGAAATTTGCCTAACCTACCTAAGTTGTAAATTGCTTCTAACCTCAGGTAAATTCTTTGTCTTTCAAGTTCAACGCACAAATATAATTAATTTTAGACCTCAATGATTAACCACTACTCCATAGTAAAGATAAAAAGGTCCGCAATCGTTTTCGTGAAATCTCTTTAGTTATGGGATGGCTTTTAATGCAATATTTTACCCGACATTTTTATGAATGTATTTGTGAGAAAATTTTCGAAAAGTATTTGTTTAATTGTAGTACTCGTATTACCGTTTTCCAATTTAAATGTACAATATTCTCATGCAGAAACATTATGTTTAAAGTTGATTTGCATTGCTTAGAAGCTCCCAAAAGATTTTGTCTAACAGTACTGTAGATAAATAACATGACATTCTATTTAATTTTTGTTAATCGCAGCTCCCCAAAAATGGCAGAGGCAGTCAAAGTAATTGTGCGATGCCGACCCATGAACCAAAGGGAGAATGATCTAAAATGTGAAGCTGTTGTAGAGATGAACTCAAGCATTGGTCAGTGCTACCTTCACAAGCCAAAAGATAGGTCACAACCACCAAAAACTTTTACATTTGATGGCGCCTATTATATAGACTCTACAACTGAGACTATTTACAATGACATAGCTTTTCCGCTTGTCGAAGGTGTGCTAGAAGGCTATAATGGGACAGTGTTTGCTTATGGGCAGACAGGATGTGGAAAATCATTTAGTATGATGGGTATTACAGACCCACCTACTCAGCGTGGCATCATCCCACGTGCATTTGAACACATTTTTGAAACCATTCAAGTGTCTGAGAATAGTAAGTTTCTTGTTCATGCTTCCTATCTGGAAATCTACAACGAAGAAATAAGAGACCTACTTGGTAAAGACCACAAAGCTAAACTGGAACTGAAAGAACACCCAGAACGTGGGGTTTATGTGAAAGATTTGTCAAAGTTACCAGTGAACAATGTTGTTGAGTGTTCAAAGGTTATGGACCTAGGAGGCAAAAATCGATCAGTTGGTTCAACATTGATGAATGCTGACTCATCTCGTTCACACTCCATATTTACCATCAATCTAGAAATTCTTGAATCAGGTTCTGATGGTGAAGAGCATATTAGAGCAGGGAAACTCAACCTGGTCGATTTAGCTGGAAGTGAACGGCAGGCTAAAACTGGAGCTACAGGTGATCGGTTAAAGGAAGCAACCAAAATCAATTTGTCTTTGTCAGCACTTGGAAATGTCATCTCAGCTTTGGTTGATGGGAAGTCCAAACATATTCCTTATCGTGACTCAAAGTTGACTCGTCTATTGCAGGTTTGTGATCTGTTTAAATTTGGCTAGTAGTTACATTGTAAACTAGGTTAATGTTTATTTAAAACCAAAGACACAACAATACAGCAAGGTACATTAATTTAATACTTCTGAAATTCCTAGAAAATTCCTGGAATTTTGTAGTTTTCTTGCAGGGCTTTAGAAAGTCCAATAAAACAGTGTTAATTTTCTTGTAGTACTGGAGTTTTGTGGAGCAAAAACATGTCTCACAACATTGCTGCGCAAAACAGGTGGAAAAGTGACGCTTCATATTTTTCCACCTTTATACATTTTTTTTCTTACAGCAAAATTGAGCTGTTGTGAGTGAATCTTGACTTCTGGTTGGTGTGTTGATTACATCTTGCTGTGCATGGTAGTAAAGTCGTGGTGGTTTTACATATGTAGTGATGTTAATGATCAAAGTGATGATGATGATATTTATTGTGTTGAAAATGATCAAAGTGATGAGGAAATTGTCTTGATGATAATGATTAAAACAAAGATGTACATGTACATTTGGTGATGATAATATATTGTGATTACAGTGATGGTGATTTTACAAAAATGTAATAATGATCAAAGTGATTGTGATTTTATATGGTGATGATGATATATAATACTTTGTGATTATAACTATAAAAAGTGATGATATTAAAATTTTGTGATGGTAATGATCAAAGTGATGATGACACTGCATATGGTTATGATGAGCAAAATGAATAATTTTCATGCATATTTGGTGATGATGATTATCAAAATGACAATGATAATGTAATGATGACAGTGACCAAAGTGATGGTGATTTTACATAATGATGACAATAGTTACAGTGATAGTGGTTTTATATGGTGGTGATGATGGTTCAAGTGGTGGTGGCACTGTATAATGATGGTTTTATCATTTCACCCATCATCGATATCATTGCTGTATACAGTTTTGAAACATGTGGCAGTGACAATGATAAAAAATAATATTACTTTGTGGCATATATATAGTGGTTAAAATTTTAGAGGTATTGATAGTAACTTTATGGTGGTGAATGATTAAAGTAATGATGATGCCTAAAACAGAATGCAGCTGTTCGGGTAGATTTTATGAATGAAGTTCTGAATTTGTTTCATGCTGATGTCCACATTAAATTGTGATTGTGGCAATGGTAATTTCTTTGTGGTTCCAAGTTTTGGTTTATAATAAATTATGTAGCTTGACAATGGTGACAGTCATATCCTAATACAATAAAAAAGCTCAAAAGTGGTTGCATTCTAAGTATGACAAGATTTGATTAACCTATCTTTTTATACTTATTAGATCGGAAAAGATGAATCAATGTTTACCATAAATATAACTGTTTCATGTTTTATGGTTTTTGTGGCTCTACTTATCGAGCAGAGCCACTTTGCCGGTACAAATTATGTAAATAAATATGTAACTAACTTAGTAACTGTCCACA
Organism: Hydrozoanthus gracilis; assembly: GCA_025388745.1. NCBI lineage: Eukaryota > Metazoa > Cnidaria > Anthozoa > Zoantharia > Hydrozoanthidae > Hydrozoanthus > Hydrozoanthus gracilis. The sequence continues at coordinate 4,116 of JANVCF010181546.1, forward strand.
CATTGTCCGAACACCCTAGAATATACTGCAAGTAGACTAGATTAGTCAGTTCAGTGCTTGCTTGTGATTGGCTCAAGCAAGGATCAGGCATTCCAGTTCCTGATTTTGCAGTGCCACAAGTAGTCCACTACTGCTCATTTTTTGGTAAATGGTTTAATTAGACTGGTTATTGGGATGGTTGTTGTGTACACCACAGAAATCTGCAGAGTAGGGTAATAATATGTTTTTCTCAAATCACACACTAACCAAGAATACATTTTTGTTTGTTCTAGGATTCTCTTGGTGGCAACACTAAGACTCTCATGGTTGCATGCCTGAGTCCTGCTGATAACAATTACGACGAAACTCTTAGCACTTTGCGTTATGCAAACCGGGCAAAGAACATCAAAAATAAGCCTCATATCAATGAAGATCCTAAAGATGCTCTGCTCAGACAATATCAACAAGAAATTGAGAATCTTAAGAAAATGTTGCTTGGACAAATCAAAGTACCAGCTGATCTGTTAGGTAAGTACAACAAGCAGACTTTTTGTGTATGCTAAAAAAAGTTTATAAAGTATTGGAGTCAAAGCATATATACCTACTGTGATTGAGTTAAGCTTTGGTCCTGAGATCATCATAGTGGTTGTCAAACTTGTAGACAATATAATATAATATTGAGCTATCATCCTCCTCCTCCTTTTTACAACGATTGCATTCTATTTGCCTTAATAAAGTGTTTATTCGTCCATCAATCCATCTGTTCACCCATCTAGTCATTTTGTGTGTAAATAAAGTTTAAACAAAATTAAATTTACAGTTCACGTACAGTTAAAAACTTTTTCTGTTTTTTTTTCAGGTGGTGAAAACTCAGCTGTTATTCCAGAACCTGTTGCATCGCAGCCAGCTCACCAAGATTACTCTGCTATGGTTGCCAAGGAGACCGAACAAGTGAAACAGGACTATGAGGCAAAGTTAGCTGAGATGAAGGCTATGTATGAGGCAGAGCAGATGTCAAGACAGAAACTAAAGGCAGAAATGGCTGCATTGAAAGAAGACTATGATAACAAAGTGCATGCAATAGAGGAACATTATCATAGCGAAAATGACACCGCAGCAGCTAGTGCTGCTGTACAAAATCAGAATGTAGTCTCTACTGCCCTAGATCAGGGTGTGGTCTCTGCAGCCCAGCCTCAAGGTAGAGTCTCAGCTGTCCAAGGGCAGAGTGTGGGCTCTATTGCTCAGGATTGGGGTGTGGCTTCTGTTGTTCAGGATCCAGAAGTGTTGTCTGGTATCCCATCCAAGGGTACTGCCTCAGCTGTCGACCAGCAAGGCATGGTGTCATCTAACCAAAATCAGGATGTGGCTTCTGCTGCCCGAAATCACAGTGTTGTCTCTGTGACACCAACGAGTGATAGCACAATAAGTATGATAAATACAACTAGTACTGAGGTATGTTAGGGCTCACCAAGGTTTGATTTATGATATCTTCTTCTTCTGGGATCCCTCGTAAACGAGTATGATGTTCATCATTGTCGCTTATGAACCCTAAGGTGGATTATAAGTCCGATTCTAGAGGCGCAAGGCCTTCCACAATAAGGGCAGCAATGAGCCTCAAATTGGCAGTTCTCCAGTTGCTGCTTCGGCGTTGGCGTTTTTCTTCAAGTTTGCAGCGTCGCTTACGTTCAACTATAGCTCTCCATTCAGACCTGTTGCGGGAGAGGACCTCCCAAGACGAGAGTTTAAAGAGTTAAAACCCTGGGCTCAACCCTAATCTCAACCAGGGGTTGAACTTTTGGTTATAATTCTGCCTAAGATGAATTAGCTTTTCATTATTCCTGACCGAGCTTATTCTTATTTGTGTTATTCTTCTTCTTCTTCTTCTTCTTCTTCTTCTTATTATTATTATTGTTATTGTTAATATCATTGTTATTTTACTATTATTATTATTATTATTATTATCATTATTATTGTTATTATTATTATTGTTGTTTATGTTTGGCGGCGCAGTGGCCGAGCGGTTAACGTGTTCGGCTCGTAATCCTAAGTGCGCGAGTTCGAGCCCGGGTCAAACCACTAGGTTATTTCCTAGAACAAGACTCTTTACCCTGCTTTGTTCCAGTCGACTCAGCTGTATAAATGAGTACCAGTTCTGCTGGGAGCTAATCTGCGATAGACTAGTGTCCTGTCCAGGGGGAGTCGATGACTCTCATCCGCTTAACACTACTGAAACCGGAGATAAGCGCCGGCATTATGGGTGAGTAGGCTCGAGAAAGGATTTTTTTTGTTGCTTATAACTATTAATATTATTTTTATTGTTAGCATTATTATTATTATTATGGCATAATATTCATGTTTTTCAGTGTTAAACCGTTGTTTCACTAATAAACATCTGTTATATTTAAAATTTTCAGGTTATTCGCCGCAAGTCAAGTGACCTTGGTGAGTTAGACGCAAACATGCTAACTCGGGTCACTAGACCACTAACGCATGCGCAGACAACGAGAACTGCGGCTGTGTCGGAGGGCTCGTCTCTTATTCAGAAGGCACAACAAGCTGTTGTGAAAGGTGTGCAGGACTTGAACATGAAAGCATCGTCTCTGCAAGGAATGCCGGACACACTGGTTGCTCAAGCCGCAAACATCACTCAAGAGGTGCAGCAGGAAGCGATGAGGAGGTTGGCAGCCTTGCAAGAGAAAATGGTGGGAGGAGAAAAGAAGAACGACCAGAAGTTGAAGGAAAAGCATAAGGAGAGAAAGGCACACGCCTTGGACAAGAGACTGAGGCTGTTGCGTGCGGTGAAGAAAATGGACGATGATGGAATCATGGTCAAGGTTTACGATTCAATGCAAGATGAAATAAGAGACAAGAACACCAGGATTGATAAACTAGACGCGGAACTGAAATCGGCTCAGAATGATATCGATGACCTACAAGCAGAGTTTGAGAGAGACCGTAGTGATTACTTGGACACGATTCGTAAACAGGAGCAAATGATCAAGCTTCAACAGCAGCTGTTAGATAAAATACAACCGTGCATCCGCCGAGACTGTAACTACTACAACCTGGACAAGATCAGGGGGGAGAGCACGTGGGACGAGGATGCTGGGAAATGGAACATTCCTGAACTCGTAGTGACCAAGACGACTTTGCCTACCCCGGGAATCATGCCTGGGGGGAATGCCCGGTCAGGAGGCAGGAAATCTCCCATCAACCGCTCTCAAATCAATAATCAGGGACAAGTGGTAAATGGGTACCCGGCCTACCACGACGAGCCAGAAGAAGACAAATTCCGCCATCACCTTAATAAAAGCTCGAATGTAGACTATGCTACGAGCTATTTCAAGCCAAAGCGAGCAGAAAGACTCTTAGCAGAGACATCAAAGTATGATAGGCAGCACGAACGGGCATCTTCACCAGTGCTGGCTAGTTCCAGGCCATCTGGTTTTTACCCAACTAATGGGCAACACAGCTCCTTTGGGCCAGGCCTAGGTGGGCAATATGGCGGCAGCTCTAGTAGTTCGTATATTGGCGGCGCTCCCCCGTCCCTAGGAGAGCCCTTGGGGCTGCAACAAGGTGGGCGGCCTGTGCGACTCGAGTCCCTTAACGTAACGAATGAGAAAGGAAGCCGAAAGAAAAAGAAAAACAGGCAAATAAACTTCGAACACTTCGGCTCATGACAAATGGTAAGCATCGAGAGAAGAGACTATCAGTGTCAGGCGGCCTCGGTGGCGAACGACAATTGTAAATAAGAAATTCAGTTATCAGGATTTTTTACTTCGTTTAATGACGGACCAATGCAACAGTCTTTCCATGGACAAAACTCAGTTTAAAAGTTTGTATAGTTCACAAATGACAGCGTTCGTATATAGTTCACGTGGGGCCGTAGATGTAGGGAAAAACTACAGCAAATACTTTCAAATGAGCACGAACTGGTACAACCTATCCGGTTCGTGGAACCAAGAGAGAGAGAATTGCACAGATAACTTCGGAGCACTTTTGTTCATTATGATTGTTGCTCTCAAATGTTTTGAGCGACAAAAACCAAATTAAACGCACGCAATCCGAGACGAGCTGCATACGACACGCCATTAAAGGTACACCATCATGTGTTCTCCCATGTTTCTTTTTTAAAATATACCTCTTTATTTAAAGCTGCTCTTCGTTCTACTTCTCTTTGGCTCAACAAAGAGAGAAATTCGCGTTGTGATAAGAAATTAATGCAAAGTCGTTTTCGAATTGGATTGTGTAAAATATGTTTTTAGAGTTCGTCAATAACCGGCAACAGAGCATGGCTCCAAATACGGGTTCCAGTAAAAGGAAAATGTTAAAACTGTAAATTTCGTTGAGAGCGAAAGACATGTATAGAAACATTCAGCTTGCATTGCGTGTAAGATTTAGAAATTAAATTAGGTGTTCTTCAACTCTTTCTAGTTTATTCTCTTGGGTAAAATTGGGCTTTGCGTCTGTAATTGTGATTTTTTAGTACAGTCTGCCACAGAACTGAAAAGACTGCGTATTCCCAGCTAGAATACTATGCGTTAAAGTCGAACTTCTGTAAAAGCAAATAACAAGTTACTAGAACAATAAACAGGACTACATTTCCGCATATATTATAACTGAACAAAATCCAACCTGGCATCCGCATGGCATCCATAACTGTTTCGCACATAAGAAACTGCCAGTACCGCAAAACTGTAAATAAATATACATCGTGCGGCGAAACAGTTTTTTAAATTAGTCATGTTACAGTGAAACTGTGATTTTGTGTTAATTTCTTTTAACGTATTCTAATACTAATAGAAACAAATTTTAAGCTTTTGTCGATTTTGTTGGCCATACTGAATGCTGGCATTGTTTCACACTTCTGAATGTTCCAAGGGCGTGGATAGACGCCACGAATATTGAAGTCCCCTTTTATATAAGATGTACCGATCGAACGTGCTTCCAAGTTAATTGTGGTCAGGCCTTTCGGCCGGCACGAGTTTTAAAAGCTATGATCCTTTCGTGACACTGGGCAGGTCACGTGGTTTGTCACTGAGTAATTTTTACGGTGGCCCATTATATATAGCCAACGTAGAAGGGCGTTCTACAACTTCGTTCCCAGGGACCAGGGTTTTACGATTATGGTGCATTTTTGGCGAATTCAGAAACGTAATTTTAAAATTTCCCAGCGGCCCCTGAATACCCCCCCCCGGAAATGTTCGTGCTTTGGCACTCGCTCAGCTATACATACGGGCCTGCAAAATTTTCAGATCCTTGCTGCGCGACCGATTGCAAGAGGTTCGTCAGTTTTCTGAAAACAACCTCAACGGAATTGAAATTTAATGTCTTTAAAATCCAAACAAATTTATATTTGGCGCAGAAAATTCGTGTTTTTATTATCTATCTGTTTTTTGTAGTTTCATCATATTATGAACTAGTGAACACCGTAAGAGTTTGCAAGCTCATAAAACTTGTGCTATGGACGTGCTTGAAAAAAAACTTCTTCAGAGGTTTTAGAAGTTAAATACATATTTTAAAGAGTTGCTTTCTCGATTTCCATTATTTTTAGGCTAAACAGCAATATCTTACTTAAGGGAAAAAGTCAAAACAATGGTATTTTTAAGGAACCCAATTTTGTCGGGGAGGTGGTGGGTGGCGGCATATATCCCCTACCCCACCCCTCCCGACTTTTTCAGAGCTCAATTTCTCAAAGCCTGATTTAGGGGTATTGGTTATTGAAAACTGTCAATTCAAAACATAGCTACCCGCACAAGTTAAATCCCACCAACTGACCAAGTTTGAAGTGAAACGTTTAATTCCTGTGGAGTTACCATTGTTTAAAAATCGAAAACAAAACATCCATTTAGTATGGTTTTCATGGCAACAATGTTGTATATCATAAAAAGAGTCATACTCTGTGTTGTTCTTGGCTATGATCCCAATAACTTTGACTTTATGCCTTTTCACTTTTTATACTGTTGTTATTAAAACAAAGCATGTATCAGTATTATATAACAGCTAGCTGTTACCGAAGGTAAAGAAACGCCTGTCGAGGTGTGAACCTGTCATTAACGAGAATATATATTTGACACGGAGTGTAAGTTTATACTGTACTCTAGATAAATGTTTCAGCCACAGAACAAATAAAAACATGATGCCCTAACAAACTGAAAAGCTTAAGACGTCTTAAAACCGCCGTCGATTCATGCAAAATCTATTGTAAGATAGAGTATCGCCGGGTCTTGGTGTTGCCAAGGATGCGACTGTTACAAATGAAATTAAAAGTGCCTACAGCTACAAATTAAAACGATCGTTGTAAATTATTAAACACAGTTTAAAGGTAAACCAATTACTCAGCACTGGTCGTAACCGCCATAGCTACGGCACGAAAAACTGTAGAGAAACGGGTACTTGCAATATTTGGAAGTGGGATTTCTCCTACAACAGACATCGTGCTCGTAGCATCCCCGATTCCAACAGCAATCAAAGCAAACCCACCACCAACAACTGCACCCACGTCCACACATCCCCAAACAGGTATTGTTGTAGGGGTCACTCTCCAGGGAACGACAACTGCAATGATGGATTTAGCCTTAGTACAGGCGTCACAAGGCAGTGTAGTCTATGACTGGGATTACGACTACGCCACCACAATTACAAACAGTCTTTGAAAAAAAGACAAACACGACTCCCATAAGCGATTGAAAAATGTGCAGAGAGACAATTAAGGCACGTACAGGAATCACAACTACCACATTCGAGGGAGGAACATACATTTGGACATCCGATTAGACAAATACTGTATTCACCTGAAGCCGAAAGCTAGTGAGAAATAAACCCTCCCCTTTCTTATCACCAGCCGTCAAATGGAA
>JANVCF010181557.1:0-10945 GCA_025388745.1 Hydrozoanthus gracilis
AAAAAGTCATATAATAATTCTAATTTTTACGAGGAACCAGGTGATTACAGGTTTATGATATCGAGGGTAAAATTAACGCGAAAGTTTTGCATAACTTAACTCATTTAACCCGTTTTTTCAAAAATTGCTGTAGCAGTAATAAAATCTTTGCAATCCCTGAAAACATTCAGAAATCTTTGGAAGAGGTTTGAACTCATTTCAAAGGCATTTTCATGTTTTTTTTAAAAAATTGGAAAATCTTCTGAGGTATTTGGAAACGTTAAGAAATCATTGGAATTCAGCAAATGTTTTTATCCCTTTAAGCCCTAAACACGTCAAATGATGTATTGCTAAATTCTCCTAACTAAACCTCATACTTTTCATATAAGCACTTTGGGAGAATTTCACTTCTCATCTTCCACACAATATTTTACCTGATGAAATCCTTAATTCTCATTACCAATTGTATCATTTTGTATGAGGTATATAAGGAGAATTGAGATGTCGATAAACTGCCTGGGGTTGAAAGGGTTAAGGCATTTTTTTTAAACTTTTTAAAATTTTTGGAAAATCTTTGAAATTTTTGGAAGTATACAAGCAACTAATCAGCACTAAGTTATCCAATTAGCTCAAAGTAACTTTGCCCTCTATGTCATAAAGAAAGTAAGAACAATTAGAATGCCAGATTAAGATAAACTTCACTCAATTATTTTCTTGCAGCAATATTATAATGACTGTCTTTCTAAAAGGTATTTTAATGATTTTTCGGTCTTGTGAAAAACCAACCCTAAGTAATGATCTAACACTAGCTAAGTGTCTGGAAAACTCATATGGGGGGAGTACATTGGCCCCCCAATAATTTGGTTGGGGGGCCAGTTTCTGACTAACAATAGCATCTCCTAAGTAGGAATCTAAGACTCGACGCTGGCAATTCTGAAATGCTATTACATAGACTATAATTATAACAAACCTGCAAATTAAATGCTTGGTAACTCATATTTGCTCTTTAATTACAGTTAAGAGTTTCAAGACTTGACTGGAACTTTATCAAAAAGCTGAAATGGCTTTAGTTTTGCTCTAATTTCATGCTACATTTCTATGCTGATTTTTTATTATTTTTTGTTTCACTGACCACACACATTGTAGGATAGCACTTCAAACTAAGTTCAAATAATATAGACTAGAAAGATTGAATTGACCAAAAACAAAATGCTCACAGGAAATGCTGTCAGCTGAGTTTTTGTCACAGAAAAAAACACTATCTGGCTTTTGTGCACACCCATATTATCAGTGCTATTTTGTTTTTTTTAACTTTATTTTTAAAGCTAGTTTCTTCCAAAGTATTGCTTAATTCCTAATTCACCCTTTAATTGATCTAATCCATTGACAAAGGCAAGCTCAATGTAGTTGGATTCGCTCTTTGAATTATTCGATTCCTGTCAGTTCCACGAGACCCTTTTCCTGTTTTTTTTTTCTTCATGTGGATGAATTTATTCCTGATTTTTATTCACCACCAACAATAATAGCTTTGTTTTGTACTGCTTCTTTTTAATATTATCCTTTATTTGCATATAATATATACTGTTATCTTTGCCTTGATTTATTATTTATAAGTTTTAGCCACAGTTAAGTAATTGAATTATGTGTACCCCAGCTTATCAGTATTGATAAATATTTATTGCCTAATAAAGGCCCCCTGAACTATTGTTTTGCCTGTATTTTAAAGTTTTAAGGGATATATTATCTTTTTCATTTATGAGAGTCAATAAAATTATTCTTGCTGTTAGTTTAAAAGTTTGAATTGATACATAGAAATATATACAAGGATGAATAAAAAAATGTTTATTCTTTTTACATATTTTGAAGGTTCCCTGGTGGAGAAATGAACACATGCTACAATTGTCTCGATCGTCATATTGAAAGAGGAAACGGTAGCCAAACTGCTTTGATCTATGACAGTCCAGTCACAGGCAAGATTGAGATGTACTCCTACAAAAACCTACATCGACTGGTAAACGCAATGTGTTTGTGTTGCTTTGTAAAAAGATTACATCAGGGGGGATCATGTCTTCCTATATTAATTAAAATAACCTTTCTACAGGTCTACCTATTCTAAGTGGCCTTTCAACAGGTCTACCTATACTAAGTGGCCTTTCAACGATCCACCTATAGCTATACTGAAGTAGCCTTTCACCAGGTCTACCTATTCTAAAAGGCCTTTCATCAGGTCTTCCTATACTAAATGGCCTTTCAACAGTTCTACCTATACTAAGTGGCCTTTTATCAGGTCTACCTAGATACTAAGTGGCTTTTCAACAGGTCTACCTATACTGAAGTGGCCTTTTTCACCAGGTCTACTTATACTAAAAGGCCTTTCAACAGGTCTACCTATACTAAGTGGCCTTTCAACGATCTACCTATATAATTATATAGCTATACTGAAGTAGCCTTTCACCAGGTCTACCTATACTAAAAGGCCTTTCAACAAGTCTACCTATACAAAATTGCCTTTCATCAGGTCTACCTATACTAAATGGCCTTTCAACAGGTCTACCTATACTAAGTGGTCTTTTATCAGGTCTACCTATAGATACTAAGTGGCTTTTCACCAGGTCTACCTATACTAAGTGGCTTTTCATCAGGTCTACCTACAGTAAGTGGCCTTTTTCACCAGGTCTACTGTACCTGTACTAAATGGCCTTTAAACAGGTCTACCTATACTAAGTGGTCTTTCAACAGGCCTAGGTCTACCTATACTGAAGTGGCCTTTCAACAGGTCTAACTATACTAAGTGGTCTTTCAACAGGTGTACTTATTTTAAGTGGCCTTTCATCAGTTCTACCTATACTAAATGGACTCTCACTAGGTCTACCTGTACTGAGTGGTCTTCCATTCTAGTTATACTATGTGGCCTTTCATCAGGTTAACAAATACTATGTGACCTTTCAGCACATCTACACTATACTAAAGGGCCATTCATAAAGTGGATTGGGTTTGTTCTTCTGAATATATGAAAGATTTTTATGCCATTTCAGAAAGCATCAACTTATATCAGGACTTCGCTTTAGCTAAGGAGTTGTCCAGAAGTTTTTCTGTGGTAGGAAGCATTTCAATTTATAGTTTAGGTGTTATGGCTATATTAAGTCACCTTTAGGGGTTTCAAAACACCCGATTCCCTTTAGAGTGTTTCTCGGTACTAACTACCTATCTGAAAACAATCAATGTTCCAGGACAAAAAACCTAGTTCTGCAAGTATATTTGAGGTGGTGTCTAAGTACTAAGTTTTCATTAGGAGATATCTTAGCACTTAAACTCCTTTTAGAATGTTGCCTAGCTAGTAGGACATTTCCTAATAATGAACCAATTAAGGAGGTGCCCTAGTTGAGCTATCTTAGGAGGTGTCCTATTACTGACTCGTCCCAGGTTTTTTTCAGTATTAAGCCATCTTAGGTGGTGCCATAGTACTGAGCGATCCCAGGAGGTATCGTAGCACTGAGCCATTCTAGGAGGTGTTCTAGTTCTTAGCCATTGTATTCAGCCTAGTACTGAATTATTCTAGGATGTGTCCTGGTGGTGGGCAATCCTAGGAGGTGTCCCTAGTACTTAGCCATCCTAGGAGATGTCCTAGTACTTAGCCATCATAGGGGGTGACCTAGTACTTAGCCATCCAAGTACAGTAAGTGGTCTAGCACTGAGCCATCCTACTGTAGGAGGTATTGAGTCATCCAAGGAGATGCCCAAGTACTGAACCATCCTAGGGGAAGTCCTAGTACTGAGTCATTCTAGGATGTGTCCTAGTAGTGGGCCATCCACTCACTCCATTCTGATCCTTCCACTTAACCATCAATATTTGGAATTGTGGTATTAATTATGTTCTTAATTATCTACGCCTCTGTTCTTTTTAAATTGACCCTTTTCTAGCAATTGTGGTAACTATACTTATTGAATAAGTATGGTATTTCTAAGCTTGTGTTGCTGACCATCCAAGATGCAGAAACTACAGTTCCAACATTCCCAGTTACATTTGTAGTTTTTTCATAACTATTTGAAAGTAGTTATTAGTTGCTGAATCCAACATTGGGAGGCTGCTTTTGTGGCTTGAAGATATTGTGGTTTTGCAGAAAACTTTGCAGACTTTATGATTAAAATAACCTTTGATTTTGCTTCAAGTATTTTTTGAGGGTCACAAATTTCATTTAGGCACATGGGAAACATGACAAGTTGGTGGCAACTTTCTACAATCCTGACAGCTCAATAATCCTTGTCTTTTGAAATAAGTTCTGAAGTGTAATTTGTTTAATTATAGTATATTTTAGGTGTTCTAGAATATTATATTTAAAGTGCCTACAACACTAACAATTGTTTTGTTACCACTAAAAGTGTTTGGAAACTAAGGACGTTTAAGAAAGTAATTTTTGAAATCGGTCGTATTCTCCATTTTTTATACACATTTGAAGTTCAAGTTTTGTTGGTTCACAACCGTGCTTTAAAGGGACTGGGTTATGACATCATTCCCGGACATCTCTGGATCAAAACATAGCAAGATGGACACGAATGAATCGGATAATTTTTCTTCAGAAATGAATTCCAATTCCTCATACAGCTCTCGGTTCTTTTGTACCTTTGCGTTTGGAAAGATCTCATTTGTTCAATAAATTATTTTAAGTTGGGAATGATGTCACAACCCAGTCCCCCGGATACGCGGTCGTGAACCAAGATGTCTGAAAATGTTGCTAGTTCGAGCCACTGTAGATAGAAAACAATTTGACCAAATTTCGAAAATTTTATTGCAGAAGTACTTTAAACTGTATGTAAAATTGTTTGATCCCAAAAAAGTTTTTAGCGTTATATGCACTTTAATTTTTATTATTGGGTATTTTTATCTGTTGCTGCAGGTAAGTAAGTTTGCTGGTGCTCTTGCCAGACTAAATGTTAAGAAAGGTGACCGAGTGGTGATCTACATGCCCATGGTACCACAGGTAAGTAGGCAAAATATATTCATTTGGTACTAGCTATATATAGCATCTTGATGGTTTAAACTGAAATAAACAGCAGCTATAAAAACAACTACAGATGTTATCTGTTTGGTAAAAGAAAAGCAAAATTGTTATTTTGAACAGACAACCTACCAACATTTTATTTTGGTAAAGTTAAAGAAAAAAAATGAACAGGGCTTTGACATGTAAGCCACTTGTAAAACCATACGGGTTTTATTAGTCTGGGCTGGCAAGTTATGATTAAAATATTGATGGGCAGTAGATACAAGAGCGCTAATTAGAAAGAACAAAGGGAAAAAAAGATCTGGACGAATGAAATAAAAACAGCAGAAATTGTGGGACCTAGTAAAGAGGGCCAATATATAAGGAAAACTCGTTTATACAATTATGATAATACTTGTCGACTAGTATTTTGCACAGTTTAATTAAGCTTCTTTGATTGGAAAAAGGAATAAAAGAAAGCCTGTGGCATGAATATTAAGACAATGGCAATTTCTAAGAAGTAGAAGGCTGCAATGAGCTGTAACTGGGCTGTATTTAGATGATTTCGTACCAAGGTATCTAGCAGCATCTAAACTATTTAAGGTTTCTCGATGTTTTCATGCGTCTATGTATTAAAGGTGTAGTTTGTCCACTAATACGTGATACTTTGAAATTTCTGTTGGCTGCGGCATTATGAATCTAGTTTGTGTTTTGTTATTAGGCAGTTGTGGCGATGTTGGCATGTGCGAGGCTTGGTGCCGTCCACTCGGTGGTGTTTGGTGGATTCGCAGCACAAGAGCTGGCAAGAAGGATTGAACATGCAGAGGTAAATACTAGGAATAATACAGGTTCACGTAGTGGAGGGCTGGGTTTGAACTCCTGACACCATGTTGACGTACAATAGTCCCAAGTCGAACAACATTTTCTGCATCCAAGAAAACAGGAATCAAACAATCGTGACATTTGTTGAAAGAAATTAACTCATCAAGATGCTCAGGAAACTGATTTGTGTTTTTAAAGCGAATGTAAGTCTTACCTCCCCCCATCAACTTGGCTTTTTACTTTTTTTAAGTGTTCTCCTAGCAAAAATAATTGTTTTAGTTGTTCTTTCTATTGATTTGGTTTGCCGTTTCAGCAAGCTAAAGATCTAGATCAGGGAAAAACACTGGTTTATCCTTGGGAATTAAAATAAAAACTCTTATACAAAGTTGCGACGTTCAGTAGACTTCGTAAGTTGTATCCCAGTTCATTTACGTGTTACAAATGGTGACGGTAAAGCAAACTATGTTAACAATCCCCAACAATTTGGATCATAAAATGTCTTGGGACTCATCCAGAAAATATCTGCAACCTTACTCGCATATACATAGCTTTCGTTCTAATTTCCTGTGGAATTGAGAAAACATACTGAAGAAATATTTCTAATCTAGTTATATTCACACAAATAATGTCTAATAGTCGCGATACAGTCTTACATTAATATTAATGACTATGGTTCCAATATAACGCAATTTCACAGCGATGCTTGTTCTGTTTTGGAGAGGCACTTTTTCAATGGAAGATTGGACACTTATTTAATTTTTTTGTATTTTGAGGGGCTAATAATTATTCAAGAGATATGCCTATTCAAGGGAGAGAATTTCACCTTTTTAGTTGCAAAGGCATTCGAACCTTCAGAGAGTTAGAACCTTTAGTCGATCTGTCAGATTCCCTTGACAGCAGTGGGACCTGCTGACGAAACGTATCACCGGCGCGGCAACTAAGCCTAAGGACTTATTCTGTTGTTCTAGTTCGCGTGCAAAAAAGGGGCCCATGAAACTTTTAATGTTTAAGGATTGCTAACATGGTTAGCTCTACCTTTACTTTTTACCTTCGGCATTATTTTTACCCTAACTGACGTTTTCTAAATTATTGCTTTTTGTTGTGTTTGGAATTATTTATGTCATATTTGGTTGAATTTCTTCTCTAAGCCGAGGGTGGTTGTTACAGCGTCTTGTGGAATTGAGCCAACGCGACTTGTTTACTACAAACCTCTGCTTGACGAGGCAATCCGCCTGTCGTCTTACAAACCTTCAACATGTATCGTACTTCAAAGGGACCAGGTAAACTATGAAGTGAATGCTTTAACAAAGGAATAATAGACATAATAAAGAATTAATAGACATTTGGACTACCACTTGAGGCAGTTTTAAGACTGTTCATTCTGAACAGTCAGAATGAATGCTTGTGTTTTCCTGTTAAACTAAAACAAAGTCGGTTCCCTTTAATTCTGAATAGAACAGCTTATAGGAATCATTTATTGATTTTATAACGAAGAGGACAAAATTGCTTTAAAATGCTTTAAAAACCGTTTCCGAAGATTTCTGCGATCTGAATGTTTCCGGAGATTGCAAAAGGATTTCAAACTTGAAAACCTTTGATATAAAATTAGTTAAGCAACGCTTTTTCTTGTCTGTACCGTGAAAAAATGAAAAGTTTTGCCCTTGATGTCATAAACATGTAATCGCATCCATGGCTTCTCATAATATTTGATACCAACTGCTTATCAACTTTCTCCAAATTTCCCTTGTCGCGAAGCGACTCTAGCACTGTTGGAAAAAAGTGATATTAATCCTTAACTGCGATTACCTGTACTAATGCGTAGCTTTTTTAAACACCCTTTTAACTTCCGACATTGCTATGCATGCTCACTATGTATATACATTGATGAATATTTTTGGTATTGTCATTTCTATAGTTAGTAGTCTTTGTAACATTGGCGCTCAATTTTGATTTAAAAAAAAGCAAAGTATGAAAGTGAAGGAAACATTGAAATTCATGGGCTTGGAATTATAATCATAAACTTTTAAACAACCGAAATATCGACGGGTTAGTGGCAAAGAAAGTTTAAGTCCGTTAAAGACTTTACAACTAAGGAGAAAATAACAAAACGCAGTTGATCGTCACTTAGCGAACGTTCCCTTATGGATACCTAACCCTGCTTCCATGAACAGCACAGTAGCACAGAGACTGCACTGTAGACTCCTGCTAGTTTAGACTCATAATGATAGTCCCGAGAGTGTTCCGTAAATTCTGATACAATTTGTTAGAAGACTGATCAAATTATTGTAGATGCCTTCAATTTACTTGTTATTTCCATGTTTTGCGTTGCACGCAGTGTTCTGGAGATATCATCCCAGGGCAGGATGTCACGTGGGACCAGGTGATGGAAACAGCCCAGCCGCACGACTGCGTTCCAGTCAAAGCGACGGATCCTCTTTACATTCTGTATACTTCCGGAACAACTGGAAACCCAAAGGTCAGATAAAACTCGAACTTTCTTTGTTTTGAACAAGTTTAAAAAGTGGCTATAGATTCAGACTAAAATGATAACAAACTAATCATTGTAAAACAAAATTTAACAACATGTACGTCAAACCAGTCAATACCCTACTAACAAGACCAACATGTACAGCAAAAAGACCGTAACCCCTTGAGGCAGGTTAATAGGGAAACTTTGAACAAGGAATGAGAACAAGGAATGAGAACCCTACATGTACTCTTTAAACTTAGTTTTTTAGCCAGTATGTGTTTCTTAGCTTAAACGAAAGGTTGGTGCGCCGCTTAACTCCTTTCGTGGAATTAGAACGCTTCTATTTTGCACTTCTTTGAGAAGATTTTAAAACGAAGTTATTTTTTCTTTCCTTGGAGAAACTACGGATTTACACTTGTACAATGTTCCAACTTAAGCGAAAGCCCTAGAAAACAACAATAAGGAATGGACTGTTTATGCACAATGTTTCCATTGTTCTTCAGTCATTTTAAAATATAAGTATCCTTTGTTATATTTCGCAAAAGCCTTTCTTGTATGACTGAAACTTTGATCATTATAAATTAAGCCCTTTAATGTGATTTTAATTAATCACCAGGGAATTGTTCGCCCGAACGGGGGCCATGCTGTGGCTTTGAATTGGTCAATGAGAAACATCTATGGCGTAAATCCGGGCGAGGTGAGCAGAGCGTCAGACTCTTTAACCTATCAGAAAATGCTACTCCCATCACGTGATCCAGTTACCTCACCTTAATACGTTTCACTTTGTTTCATGCTGTTTGCGAGAACTACTTTGCTGGAAAAAATTAGATTTTACTTAATGAAACAACAATAGAAATTAAATAAGAAAGAAAATAAATTATGTGGCTTGGACTAGATCGACTGTAGTTCACTGAAGTTCGCTTTAAAGACGCTTTTATTTAAAAAGAAAAGTTCAAGAAAGTGTAGCATTGGAGAAAACACTAAAATGGATATCGATTTTTGTAGCATACGTAGGTTATTGTGAATGGAGTGAAGTTGCAAAAAGATTGCCGTAAGGGTTTTCGTATTTCATATTTTCTTTAAGGTTATTGTGAAATTAGTTCTGAAATGTATTGTTTCTAACGTAATGTAAAACGTGTCGATGACAACGTGTTTTACGTAGCAAGCCCGATACAGTTTCATAGGGCTTATTGTCACAGCCAAAAAGATTAACTACACGTGGTGGCTGGGCTGTAACTATGCTAACCATGAGTGATTTGACTGGAATCCCTGTGGATTTCTCCGGCAGGTTTGGTGGGCGGCCTCTGACCTGGGCTGGGTCGTCGGTCATTCTTACATCGTGTACGCGCCTCTACTGTCAGGTTGTACTACAGTTTTGTACGAGGCAAGTACCGTAATCACGAAACCCGTGGACTGTGTCACGTTCTTCTCGATATTGTGTCTTTTTCAGTACTACTGTATGATATTAAGTTGATATCACGATCAATTATAAGAAATAGGGCGTTGGTTTACGCTATAGGGTAATCCTGTCGATACCCCCTATGTATGATTGTGATTATGTCCCCACGGAACTCCCTCTTAGATAAACGTGTCGATGCCCCTGACGCCCTACTGGGTAAACGTGTTGATGCCCCCTGTTGTATAATTTTGTGATTATCTCCCCATGGAAACCCCTACTGGGATACCCTGTCAATGATCCCGACGTATAATTGTGATTATCTCCCCATGGAAATCCCTACTGGGTAACCCTCTCGATCCCCCCTATGTAAAATTTGATTATGACCCCATGGGACTCTCTCCTGGGTAAACGCGTCGATTGTCTCCCCAAGAAACTTTCTACACGGTTATTCTGTTTATGCCCCCCGATGCACACTTGTGATCAATCTCTCCAAGGAACTCCTTACAGAGTATTACGATTTCAAATTTGCGTTTGTTTCTCATATTGTTCTCTGCAGGGTAAGCCAGTCGGTACCCCGGATGCTGGAGCTTTCTTCCGAGTAATCAGCCAGCACAAGGTTGCTTCTATGTTTACTGCTCCGACAGCTATTAGGATTATTCGAAGTGAGGTACTTTGATTTACCTATTGCATTCTCGGTTGAAATAGATAAATAGTTTTAAATTATACAAGAGGTACACTTACTACGTAATGCGACCTTGGTGCGCGTATTTGTTTGCGCCTGCGTAGTTTGCTCTCGTGAGGCTTATTAAGGCAACCAAAGTTATGCAAGTACAATGGTTCGACAACCTGTGCCCAGCAGTCAGACCTTTTGCTTTTTCGTGCTTTCGCACTGAAGTAAGCCGACATGCTATTGGCTTCCTACGGTCGTTCTGTCGAACAATATTATAAAGAGTGGTAAAGTAAAGCATTTTCCATAATATGATACTCAGAAGCGCTTTACAGTGATCAGTTTACCACAAGTGCTTCTCACAGCCGCTTCAAAGCAGTCCACTCTATGCTGGTACTCAATCTACCGACCCCAGAAGGATGGAAAGCTGGGTATAACCAAGTAGTAGTGGGAGTAGGTCACCCAAAATATATTCAATTCTCAACATGGCCGGTGATCGAACTGCGGACCTCAGAACTGAAGGCGTAAGTCCTCCCACTGCGCCAACCCCTCAGCTACATATTGTCAGGTGTGATCAATCTGTTCGTGCATAACAAAGTGCGCATAATAATGGAAAATGTGTTGTACGG
>JANVCF010181568.1:0-10945 GCA_025388745.1 Hydrozoanthus gracilis
GGGGGGGGATGGGTGCAAGCTGCCCAACTACAACAGTACTGAACTTTACCTTTGCCAAAAAAGTCTCAACCAAAATTGCAATTCCAATAAGTTCCCAGTTTCTGTAATCTAGCTCTTCATCCAGTTTTATGCATTCCTCTTTTTTTCTCTTGAACAACTCCTCCATACATTTTGCTCTGTTCTGAAGGTCACTCAGAAGTTTGGAATCGTCTTCAGTTTCTGTCTGCACACCAACAGAACTCAACTGTGTTGAAATCTCACTCAGGATATCTGGTGCAGCAACAACTTTTGACCAAGGAAAAGACTTCACTACATCATTTGGGCCTGTATTTAAATTATTCTCTGCATTGCTATGATCCAAGAATGGGAACTCCTTGTTAAAATCTCGTTCCTCTGGTTCTGGTGAAATGCTATGCGCAAGTAGCAATCCTTGAATGTCCTCAGATAAATCAGTGTTCACAGAAGCACTTTCTAAATCAGATTCAATCCCTGATATGAAGTCTACTCCATCTGAACTTGCCACAGAGGCTGACTCACTAGGTTGAACAACCTTACTGGGTGGACGGAGTTTTGATGACTGTTTTGAGACACCTGACAGTTTTCCAACTTGCTTTGTTGCTGTTCTTGCCAGAGGCTTAGAAGCTGAACTGCTTGGTTTACCATCCTGAGCCAATTTTATTTTTTTATCGTTTCCTTAAAAAAATTACAGCAGATATAAATTTCTTTGCCATGTTGTCCGAAATCGAATAATATTCAATTTCTGAAGAATGGTTTTGAAAAATTTATAAGTAGCTAAACATAAAAATCAAAAGTTTACACAAACAATCTTGAAGACACTGAAATTTGACTAAAACATTGTTTAAAACATAAGGGAGAAAATGAACATGATAAATAGCTTTGCTAGTTTGTTTTTTTTGCTGTCATTTAAGTACTTAATTCTTACAACATAAGTTCTATTTCAATAAAATAATATGTCCAGAGTTAATCAAGTTTTAATTAATAGACAAATTAGTTTATCTTACGAAATGTACCTGAACAGTTCTTATAAGCAAGTTGCAACAAAAGGGCACTCTCCTTTTCAGTCAAAAAGCATGTTGTCCACAAAGAAACAATGTCTTTCATATTCAAAATCTACATGCAGCCAAAAGTAGCCAAGTATATGAGGAACAGTTTCTTATCCAAAAACATAGCCAGAATTAATGGAGATATTTTGAATTATTTATAATAAAAAACCAAAAACGCTTACAGTTTAGATGATAAGAACAAGGTAACTCCTAAAAAAATTGAAATAAACTTTAGATTAAACTATTTCTCAAAAAACATAAAGGAATAGCAAAGTTTCAAAATAATCAAACGACAAATGCCCCCAAATGGGCTTTAATGATCTGTTTTAATGAGTTGGTAATCAAAGTCTTAAGAGTAATTTACTATATAAAAACAAAGGTTGGCTAAAATCTCCACATATAAAATATATTCAGCCAGGAGAGATGACATTCAAGCTGGCTAAATTTGTCTATAAAAGTGAATCGCGGATCAGTACAGTGCCATTCAATAATTAATCGTTTGCCTAATGCTTTTCATTAAATTTTAACAACCAACTCATTTTGTGGGAGAAGCAACAATCTTATCAACAGTACTTAATGCATTAATTAAACACTGAACCATTCAAAATTAGATTCTATTAATCTAGTGAACATAATTATGCACAATGGAAAAAAACTATAATTATGAGTTTGCTTTTTGGCTTCAAAACCCACTGTAAAGAGTTCATTAACAAATAATCATATTTTTGAACCAAAACTATGATAAGTTTTCTTATAAATTCTCTAGTTCCAGGTGCTTGAATTTACTTTCAGTTGTTGTTCAACTGATTATAGAAAACCCTTTATAAGTTTCAAGAGAATGGAGCACTTTATTTTGATAAAACCAATGAGGGTTGGTCTCAGTGCTGTGACTAAAAAATGTATCTTTTAAAAGACAAGTTTGTTTTATTATAATTTTAATTTATATTCCAACTCACTCACAGATGACATACATACGACAACTTAAACAATGGAAGGACCTAGAGCAAAAACTACATAAGTGACTTTTAATGAAGTTTTAAATCAACTCTCCCTATACTAGGGCTGGTTATCTATCTATAACCATTGGAAGAACTACTATAAGCATTCCATACAAAGTCATTTAAATTGTATTTGCACTAGGCTGTTCAATTTGTTTAAGTTACATATTAACTTTGTATCTTTTTCCATGAATAGTTTTGAGGAGAATCTCTCATTACTTAGTTTTTTTCAAAGCATTATGTTTCCATTTGCTATTTAAGTGCAATCATGGCATGTACGTATGTGACACTGTGTCATTCTTCTTAAAAACAGTAAAAAAAATAATTTATTCCTACTACTACTTTTTATCACTGATAATTTGTCAACCCACTCAGTTTTTATATCATGCTGGAGTGCATAATTGTATGACTTATGACTTAAGTCAATTTAATAATTATAATTTGTTAATCTATCCAAAGATTGCTGAATCATTACAAACATTTACTACCTATAGATGACCCACAAACCAGCTCTTCTGTGTATTCAAGTTTCATAATTGAATGACTTGTGCAAAAACATTGAGACTTTGTATGAAATGCTAAATTCTTCTTAGAGTTATATGAAGAAAAAATAGGGATAATGTAAAGAGAGTTGACAGCTTGATCAAAAGTCACTTACATTGCTTTTAAATTAGACCCAGGCTTCAATTTTGCATGATCTAATAACCCACACCAAATTATAGGTAAAAAAATGTGTTTTTACATGAGCAATCATTACAAAATTAAAACACAAATTTTCTAAAATTTTGATTCAAACCTTTGGCAGGAACTGATGCAGTCTTTTTTCCAGGTACAGATTTTGGCACCCTTGAGGTACTCGACACTCCCTTTTGGGTAGCAACAGTTTGTGGTTTGTGTTTGGCTGTCACCTTCCCAATAGACTCCGAAGATGAGGATTTCAGACCAGCCTTATCCTTTCCCACACCTGAAGCAGAAGTAATTTGTTTGCCAACAGAAGGTTTTCGAGCAATAGCCTCCTTTTCTGTTTTTCGTTTTGGCAGTTCTTTGCAACCTTGATTGGAAAATGGTTTGGCAACTTTTTGTGTTGCTGGTGGCTTGGGCATCTGGGAGATAACCTTAGCACCTGTCCCCTTTGAAAATGGTTTCAGGTCTTGTGCTACAGCTGTCTTAATAGAAGGCTTCTGAAGTTCTGGTTTTGCTACTTTAGAAGAAGCAGCAATGTGTTTTTGAATAAGAGAGGGTTTGTTCCCTGAAGGTATTAGTTTGCTTAGTTTTGTAGGAAGGGTTTTCTTCTCATCTCTTGAGTTTCTCTTTGGCTTTGGTGACAGAAGCTTGTTTTCCTCAGACGAAGACTGGCTCAAGGTCTTTCTCATTAAGTATGGAATGTGTGACATTTTTGGTTGCTCAGAAGCTACAGAACTTTGAGAATCAGATGTTATGGGTTTTTGTTTTGCATTGCCAGATTCTTCAGCCTTTGGTGGTGCTGGAATTGCTGATGTTGTAAGTCCACGCTTATTTTTTGCATTTGCCTTCACAGATCCAGTTCTGATACCTCGTTGGTTTTGTTCATTTTCCTTGCTTTTAATGTCTTTCTTTATCTGCACTGGTAATGTTGAAGCAGTTTCTTTCTTTGCTAAAGACGTTTTTACATTGCATGGCTTAATTCTAGAAATATTTGTTCCTTTCCATGCTGTATCACACACCTTTGTAAATGTTTTCTTTATTTGAGATGGTTTATCCCTGGTATACCTTTCATTTACATGTGTATCTTTCTCCTCAGAACACAGAGATTCTCTTGAACTCAAACCAGATGAATTACTTGTAACTGACTGTTTATCAATTATTCCATCCTCTGGGATACATTTGTCAATGTTTGACCTGTGACCTCTAGCATTGTAACACTTGGTATGCATTTTTTCTTCAACTGTCAAACTGAGATGTTCTGCTTCCAACTGTGCTGTTATTTGATGTAGGTTTTGACAATTACTGAACTTTTCATTAATATCATCTTCTGCACTGTATGCCATTGCTTTTGACGGAAAAACTGAGAAGTCATCATCTTCATCATCTGTGCTTCTATAGGTGATTTGTGGAATTTTTTTCACCTTGACAATATCAGGCCAACTAGATGTTTTGCTGTCATGGAAGGCACTTAAACTCTCCAAGTACACATTCTCTGAGCTCTCCACATTTAATTTAGGAAGTGAAAGGGACTTCCCTGATGGTTGCCATAGATACAGGGATGGAGTTTTGGATTGAACTCCCAGTTTAGCCTCAGTTTCTCGGCTTCCAAAGGGACAAAGTGTGCCCTCTTTTTCACTCTCCAACTCACCAACACACTGATTTGTAGCCTCATGATCAGAGTCACTAATTTTTTCAGAAATATTTTCATTTCCTGAACTAACCAATGATTTAATTGGTTTGGAAGTTTGAGCTAAAGGAACCAAACTTGGACAGCTACAACATTTTCCCTGAAGAAAATTTTCAGACAGTTTGGATGAATTGTCTGTAGTTTTTCTTGCAACATTATGTTCTGAGTCTGAGATAAAATTTGTCAGTTTTGTAAAATAGCTATTTAGCGAGACAGCTTTTTTCAGGTCTGCTGGTGTGCCAAGTTCCAGTTTGCTGGCATTTGTAGTGAATTTTCTATATTTTTCAGTTTCTAAATCAGGGATTCCTTTTTTGCATCTTTCATATGATTCTCTGGCATTACCATCAACATTTTCTCTACAACAATCATCTTGTTCTGACAACTTGTCACATGACTTTGTATAGTCATTCTCCTGGTTTAGGCTAATATCAGTTTGATTTTGACGTCCTTGTTCACTTTTGGTGACTAAAACTGTTGGACAGCTACCACGACGTGTTTCCACTTGATCGACTCTATCTTCCACCAAACTGGGCACAAGTGGGAACACTTTTCCAGCCGACATCTTTGGAAATGACAGAGATCTGTTCAATAAATTTTGTTCATCTAGAGATAACTCAGCTTTGATACTCATGACTACAGCATGATCTAACTCCCCGGATTTTAACCGCTGCTGTTTCTTAAACAAAGGAAAAGTAGTTCCTAAAGAATTCTTAATGATACTAGACTCGAGACTTTTGTTAGGCCTTTGGAATTCACTTCCAATGCTGTTTCCGAACGAGTTTGAGTGAAGGTCTGTCACATCTGCATAAGTACCGTTAGAACAATCCTCAGCATTCGACTGTGTACCTTTCAATTTGTCAAATGAAACACTGCAATCACATGTATTTATTACGGTGTCTACCAGTTGTTTAACTTTGTGAGAATGCACGAATATTCCGTAGTTTTCCTCGCAATCGAAATACCGAACGCCTTTTACGGAGCCATCGTTTTTTCCACAGGGCTCGCTCAACTCAATACCACACCATTCTCCATCACTAAATTGAGTCTCACCAACAAATTTCAACACTCCAACTCGAACTTTTCTGTTCAAAACAAAAACTACTTGTTTCCCAACAGTAAGTTTCGTTGCACAGTCCTCTCTATCCAACGCTACGTGGGGACGAAGTTGTTCGACTACATCTGGAGGCAGAGGCAACCGTAGATCGACCTGAAAACAACAAGGGTCAAACTGGGTTTTTAAAAAAGCACTATAATAAATGTCAAACTTGACTTATCTATTACGTTCGAGTTACTTTTAAAACAATAAAAAACAAATCGAGATATCATAACAGTTATTGTGCTCTATTATGATTTACGTCGTATCGTGTGTCGTATCGTGTGTCAAAAAACCAGTCGTATTTAGAACATTTTTTTCGTGCGCGCGAGTCTCGCCATACTATTATCGTCCTTACAAGCATTTACACCTGGCATTACGAGAAAAAAATATTGATTTAACATACAGATCCCGAAGCCATCGACTTACCTTTTTTCAAGCTTTCAGTTTAACACTTGTAGATCAAAACAACAAGCCGTGTTTTAAAGTTATTGACAAACGATTGAACGATCTCGTAATGATTGCGTTATGTGAAAAATGAAGTCGAAATTGCTGATCGTTTTTCCTGTCGATTACAAAAAACCCATTCCGTTACTAAGTCATGTAATCTTTAAACAAGATAAAGAACCGAACTTATTAATAAGGAAGTTGTAGCTATATAACCTTTACCGCTCGCTGTGCCACAGATCCTAGGTTCGCTACACTCTGAGTCATATATTCGTTATGGACTTGATTTACAAGTTTACCTTAAAAGCAGCGTGTAGTGTCGAAGCGATACTAGTCTTGGAAAACACGGTTTTCTTTCTGATAAATTCTTGTTTATGTATATGTAATCATGGAATCCGATTCTCTAGCAAACCTTTGCTTGACTAGCCACGCGGATGATGTAAACTCGGTCTTTATTGTGATTGATTTCGACACAAAGCTGATAGGACAATTTAGCCTGGGGACTTTTATCATGCAAATTTGTAGCAAAACCGCACTTTATCGAACTGCCAACTTGTCACTTACATTATAAATAGTTTTAAAAAACGTCGAACTTTTATTTTGTGGCACCAGGGAGGTGCGAGTGGCACAAAGTAACGAGCAAAACACTTCACATTGATGATTGAAGGAATTTCGTCTGGAGCAGTCTGTTCAAATGTTTTGTACGAAAAAAGTGTTTACAGGAGAGCAGCTTAATCCAACCTTTTCCAGGTTTCTTTAAATATAATCAGGTGAAAATAAAATCTCAACTCACCATTTCCTAACGGGATTTCAGAGTACAAGACACCGACAAAGACTAATACATGCAAATAAATTTTCCTCGTATCAGGATAATGTCAGTCGATAACTTGTCGGACGGTCGAAAACAACACGGGCGACGAAATGTCACGTGACAAACTGGCTTTTTTAAAAAAAAAAAATTAAATACAGCCATTAATATTAAATAGATCTAGAGACACTTCAAGGAATATTTCCTGTAAGGCAAAGTCTTACATCCGATGGACGGAGATCAAATGTTTTAAAAAGTCTAATGGCAAAAGAATAGTTTTGAAATTTTTTATCCAACTCGGCGAGTTACATGTCGAAATACTTTTAAACTCATTTATTCCTTAAGAAAACGACATTTTCAAAAAAAAAAATCAACGTGACTATTCTTATAAATATAAATGCCGTGTTCAACCATGGCTAATGAAACGCTTTGCTTGTTTAAAAGCATACCACAAGTGGCACCTCTCGAAAATTCGAGCTGATCAACAGGGAGCCTTTCAAAGCTCCCTCAGGGAAGCTGCAGCTAACTTAAAATATGATTAGTTGTTAAAAGCTTGTTGTTATTTTCTTTTGTATGATTATAATAACCATAGCTTGAGCAATAATAATTTGGGTTTACTTTCTTTATCACTATCAATCAAACCGATAAAAGTATTCGGTTGTAAGCCAGAGGTATCAGGAGTTCCGTTCCCAAATCATATCTATAGGAGTTCATTATGTACTTATAGTACATAGTGGACTCCTATAGATAAAATTTAGGTAAAAGTTCCGCAAGTTACTCTCAAAGCTTAAAAAATACTATTGTCTAGACTTAATTCAACCATTCACTGCGAGGGTTTTATTTGTCTTCTTAGAACGACACTTGGCTAAATTAAAGAAACTGAAATTTATCTTGGCTGTAATTTTTTTCCGATTCTCGAAAAAAATCAATTTCTATAACAAAATTGTAACTTATATAGCCCCTAGATCTAAAGACTAAAAAGAAACACAACTACATTCTAAATTCAAATTAAACGATCAACAACAATAGTTTAAGATGCTCATAATTATAAAAACTACGGCGACAAGGGACAGAATTGTATATAGCAATTTAGCCTTTTTTATACCTTTCCGTTTGTAAATACTTTTACTTTTAAACCTTCTAGCACTGCCACTAGCTCCTCTTTCTCTCTCTTGGGTTTCGTCGTGAAATCACCACGTTTAATTTTTTCGCTATCTTGCCAGCCAAACGAACCACTCCAGCTTTTCTTTCGCTTAATTGAAGTCCGCGCATTTCGTGCAAACTTATTTCCATCACAACTCTGAACAGCAGGTTTTGGTTTTGATGGCTCAACACGTTGAATACAGTTTGCGGCCGATTTGTGTGATGTTTTGTTTCGGCGTCGTTGATCCTGTAGTGTCCCGCGTTCTACTGTGCAGTTGCTTTCAGGAAACTGAGCAATAGATCTGGATGAGTCTGGTATGATCTTGAAAGAATATCCAGGTTTTAACAAAGTTGCTCTGTTTGTTTTGTAACTACTTACATCTTTAGTAATGAAATTTAACGGACTTGACTTCGTTTTGTCGGGATTTCTAAAGGTCCTTGGAGACTGTCGTCTACATTTGGTTGATGTCCATGGCTTTTTATCAGCGCTTGCATCCAGTCGGTAAGACGAAGATATGGGCATTTTTAAAACTTGATACGTTCGTATATACTCACAAAATTGTTGCACACCACTTCCACCATATGTTACTGTCAATCCATGTCGCCAATCAGTGTTCAGCAAATATTGCCAAAGTTTAATAACTGATTGATAGATCTATTGACAACTTTGGCTAACTTTGCAAGAAAACGCACAATGTTTACTTATTTCAGTGTCTTGTTTTCTCACAAAGTGAACTGATTGTTCTTTTCAGTCAATGAAGAAAAATATCAGCAAATAAGATACAAATTATGCAATTACAACCAAGTATAACAAAAAGTACTTGTCAGTGTGATAGCCAACTCGCGTCTTTCCGCCCCGCTCCTCCTGACTGGCGACTTTATTTTATATTTACTTTCAAATCACAACTCACTTAGGTGGAATCACTTCATCTTCCTCTATTGTAGTACTTAGCTTGTGCTATGTATTCTTTGTACTATTCCTTCAACTGAGGCCTTTGATTTCGACATATTGGAAAAGTTTGGAAGGCCCTCTTCATTCAGGATCGATCGATTCAGGACGACAAGATTGCGCGTTTGTTGTCGGTTAAAAACCGTGCAATTTTGCACGTGTCTCACCGTCTCTCGGGTACCAGAAGCGAAGCTTAATATATAGTAGGTAACTAGTATGTGCTTGACAGGTTGAGTTTTGTCTTTCTCTCCTAGTGAAAGCTGAACTTACAGGTTAACTGACGAGTAATATTTCAAGAGCTCATTGAAAACACCACAGTTTCATGAGCTATTTTAAAGTAAGTTCGCTGCAGGCTCCCAAGTGAAAGCGACGCATGAATAAAATCTAGTCATTACTCGGTGTGCCAGAAACAATTAATTAGAATTTTGTTGTTTCAGTACACACAATGACCGCGAACAACAGCAACTCCGGCACTTAACAGGGTGGCCAAAATGCAAATGTTCCCTTCGAGTCGACTGTAAAACTGGCAAAAGCCTAGGCCTGTCTTAAGATCTATAAGCTATGGCTATACAAGGCATGCTTTCGTGTTTCAGGCATTGCTATTACAAATTCTGAATAATGTCGCTATGGCTATTCTTGCTAAATAATAATATTGGTTCACATTATTATTTCTAGTTCGTTCAATTTCTTTGTTTTCATATTAACAAGTTTTCTAAATGAACAGCTTCCGATGTTCCTTTGTAAATTGTTACACAAAGTATATGACTAGAAAGGACTAAATTGAACGCGAAATTTTAGACGAAAACTTTTTAAAGATATCTTCTTGACAATAAACACTTATGTGTCGATGTTATCAGTATGTGGTCGGTGTACTCACATAATTCAAAACGTGACTTTTTGACAATAATAGTATGCATGCAAGTGTTTACTAAATCTAACACAAAACATTGCGTTTACCTTCTTGTGATAAGGCTTTGACTTTTTCTGGCGATTAAACTCTTGTTATCGGTTCTTGGATATACAAAAGCGTTCGTTCGAAGCCTGCGTTTTCTTTTTGTGGTTCTCTCGTACGGACGGATATTGATTTGGGTTTTAAATTCATTAATGTATGCAGCTACAGATCAATTATAAAACGCATTAGTTCGACTCTGTATCAATTTGTGTTGTGCAAGCACCTGCTCTGCCAATTACAAGCGAATAATGACAAATTTTTAACTTGCATGTTTGAAAACTAATTTCACTGACCTTTGTCGACTTAGTAAATGAATAATCCCGGAGTGAACCGAACCAACAATTAAATTACCGCATATAAAAGAGGATCTTAAAGTATGTGTACTGTACTTCAGCTCAAACAACCATCCGAAATGCGAAAGGAGTGGGGGAGGTTGAAATTTTTGGTAGGAGGACGTAGCGGGCGAGGCAGGGAATTTCTGACTGCACGAGCCCCTAGGCACCAAATTTAAAATATCAATTGGTGTTGTATTATTTGGTTACCTAAGCTAAATAGGCTCCGTAATGTTTTTTTCGGTTCTTGTTAACCATTTGCTAGGTTGTGTCGCCTCTCACCGGGCTAATCAGTTCTCGGTGGTTAAGAAAGGAAATCCCTTTAAACGTACTCTTGCTATACGCCGGCACGTGCACGTATACCGTAAACCCTGAACTGAACATAAGCGCGCACTTCGATTAGCTAGCTAGGTGCCCCACCTCGAGTAACTCGCCGCGGCGCCAAATTGCGAGTATTTTTGCTTTACTGGGCTATGTGTTCATGCTATTGCTTTATAATGATACTGTTTGGGGCATTTCTAGTACGTGACTCACTTCATTCTTTCAACGTTGTACTTTGTGATACACGTACACTTGTTTCAAATAAACGCCGCACCGACGTTTAAGCGCCGCACCCCGAGTATGCACTGCACCTCGAATAAGCGCCGCGGTGAGCGCTAGTTTGCGAGTATTTTATTAATTTTTATTTTATTTTTTTTGAGCTATGTGTTCATGTTATTGCTTTGTAATGATAGTAAATTTTTGTGTTTTTCGAGTACGCGGCTCACTTCTCAATGTTATACTTTGTT
>JANVCF010181601.1:0-10943 GCA_025388745.1 Hydrozoanthus gracilis
ATTCTATTGTGCTTATGCCCCACTTCCCCAAATATTGTTTTGCTTACACCATCTTAACAAGATATGCATTTTTTTTCATATAAGAGTAATGCAGTAAATTTGGCCGATCGCGGCTCGTTTTTAAGTTTTAGTTGATATATATTTTTCAAATTGTTCTTAAATTGTCCTGTTTCTACGTGTAGTTTAAATCGAATAGAAACCAAGTCTAATGTATTGCAACACAAGTTTATCGTGAGGAAGTAACTTCAGGGCAAGAACAAGTGTGCAGCCTAAAAATTTGAGGCTGAAATTATTTACTGAAATGAGAAAAATTGCAAGTCTTTTTTATCTATTCTGTATTTTTAAAGTGCCTTTCAACTTCAATTTTTTACTTTTTTCTGGATTAAAGCTGTCGTCATCTGTGAACTTAAAATTCAATTAACCGAAGAAAATTTCCACATCTAAGTATGCTTTTTAATCAAAAAAGATTGGGATGTAAATTTTGACCGAGCAGACCGGGGACTGGTAACTTCTGACGTAACAGCAGTGAGTTTATATGTGGTTTTTGTTTAAAAAAATTCATTTCTGTTGAAAAATGTAATAAAAATTTATTTCAAACAATTTCAAGGGAATAATTCATTGATTAAAATTATAGCAATGTGACTATTGTGGCCCGAACTGAATTTTTTGAGATAAAAAAAGATTGTCTCTGTTTCATGCCTCGAGCTACGTGATATGCCTCCTGCTACATCATTATTGCACGTTTCAAGTCTAAAAATATAGCAAGAACGGCGAGAAAAGGCGAAAATTACTGTTGTAAAGGTTTCTACTTTTCATCTGGAACTTAAAAAATAAGCTTTCTAGGGACTTTAAAGTTCGAAGCTCAGTGAAGTTAAAACAAATAAGCTGTTGCTTATATATGGTGCCCGAGTATCAGCTTGTTCTAAAATTGTTGTCTTAAATTCTGGCTAATCAGGGCCCAGTATTTCAAAAGACGATAAGCCCTAATCCAGGCTTAATTACCATGACAACCAATAGGTTTAGTCATGAGTTAACTCTGGATTAAACTTAATCGGCTTTCGAACAACCGGCCTCAGAGCGTAAAGTAGAATATCTATAGGCAAGTTGTCCAAAAAACTGGCACAGACCAAACATACCACTATAGATAACAATTTAAAACTTATCAACAAACAGAGTCTCAAACTGCGTTTTATTTGCACTTTTGCTTAGTATAGTTAAAGTACGTACACATAAGAAAAGATTCCGATGTATCGCGTACAAACTAGCATATAAACAGTGAGAAGTTTATCTCGAAGGCTACACGTCTTAGGCCCTGTCCACACTAAAATGTTTTCGAAAATCTCCGTTTTTATTTTTGCGTCCACACTAGACCACGAAAACGAATAACATTCGATTTTGTCAACAGACTTTGCTCGAGTGAGCGACGAGGTGCACGCGTTTCATTATGCGAAACACATTAGTGGCGGAAGCAATAATTTATTGGGGAGGGGGGGGGGCACAGTGCGGGAATTGTAACAGCTCGTTATAAAATCTGAGATTCCTATTCAAGAGTTTCTGTTACTAACCAGAAATTATATGGGAGTGGGGGGCAGCCCAAACATACCACTCTAGATAACAATTTAAAACTTATCATTATTGGGGCCTCCCTGGTTCCGCCGCTCACGAAACAGTAAATTTGGCCGAGGGTCATTTTTCTTCAATTTTTAGGCGATTTGAGCCTCAAATTGTTTTTTGTTCTTTGTTTTTTTTCTATGTGTGTTCAAATGGAACAAGGCTAAGCCTAACGTATTACAATAAACGCATTGGAAAACGAATCTGATCAACTGTTTCGTCGAATTAAGCTCAGTAAAAATAAGAAAATAAAAAAAAAAACAGCTATCTACCCTAAGCCTCAGCTTGTTCTTAAATTTTTCCCAAACTGAGCCTTGTTGTTCTTATAAAAAAATAACGTGTAAACGTTTTTAAAAACCTTCGTTTTTGCCCGTCCACGCAATGACGCTGCACATACATGCATGCTAGCTGTTAGAAAAACCTTCACTTGGGAAATCGCTTCCAAAAACCTCCTCGTTTTCGGTGCTCAAGATACACCTTTGCTTTTGATTCTATTAGTGTGGACGGAAAAAAGAAACGTACAAAAAAGTTGGTGCATGCGTTTTCAGGCGAAAACGCATTAGTGTGGACAAGTCTATGGCTGCAAGCTCAACGATTGACACACGTTTCAAAAAGTCGTCTATGTTACGTCTAACCAAAAAGATATCACTCAAAAAATTGGGCTCACTAAAACCACACAAATCTACAAGCCACAAATATCAAGTCGGCTGTGCTATACGGTTATCTATCATCTCGTTTCCATGGTTATCTATTATCTCGTTTCCATGGTTATCTATTGTCTCGTTTCCATGGTTATCTATTATATTGTTTCCATACTCCCCTCAGCTAGAGAGGACAGCTGCCATGTAAGACAAAACTAAAGCTAATGAATCGGTTATCAAACTCTCAGTTCTACAAAATAATGCATTTATCACTGTCTCTCGGTGAATGATGGGAGAAAAGGAAAAGGACGGGCGCGTGCGGGGGGGGGAGGGGGGGCAGGAGGAGAAGGGGGAGGGGTAGCAACAGTCGAGATTAGGCGGGGATCCCTAGTTTCAGAGGTCAGTGAAAACAAACGATTTTGGTCCTCCTGCTAAATTTAACGCTAAAACAAATACATTGACCTTCGGTATGCAAATAGGTCAGAATGACGTGTTGCTAAATTATCCTAACTTAGACCTATGCGTTTCATTAAACTAGGTTAGGAAAAATTTGCTTTTCATCTACAATGGTTTTCTTTGTTTTATATTTTTCCATTTCCTCATTACCAAATACCTAGTAGATTAATAACAACTGCTCAAATTCCCCCTTCATCCAGCTCAATCGACAGTGATAAGCACGTAACTTATTGGTGTTCAACATGATTGTGGGACCGTTATTTACTAAGCAAAGTCAGATTGCTTGTTGACGGCACAAATCAGCACCATTGAAAAGATCATCCCGAGAATCTGAAAAAAGCGAAAGATAGATCAATTGATAAATGGTTCCGAGGGGGATAGGGCTGGGGGCGGGGGGTCTCGAAAGATTTGACGCATGCGTGCATGGGGGTAAACCTCAGGTTCCTTCGGGCACTCACAATACACTAAAGCAAATTTGGTTAATTCTGAAGAGCTGGAACATTTACCTCGGGTTCAAAATAGGTACCGGCTGCCGGTAGTCTTATGCATGTTTACGTCAAACACCCCAAGCCTCGCTTTGAATCACGAGTGTGAATATTTTCATAGATCAAACTCCATAGCGTCCACAAATGAAAAGAATTCCTTCGTGAACACGTTTTGCACGTGCAAAATGCTCACACCTATTTATTGAATACGAGGCTTTGGGGTGAAATTTACTAGTTTGACGTGGCAACATGCATAAGGCCTATTGCTTACTATCACCATAGTTACACGGACTGGTAAGGAAAGCCGGCAAACCTCAAAGGGGAAATACAAAGAATGTACAAAGATGCTTTGTTTTATGCTGAACGAACCGCGACCGTGCTCATTCTTTCTCTCAAGTGTTAGTGAGAATATTTTGACTGGCTAGTTGTTGATTTGCATTTTAGAAGTTTTTGTGTTTTCTGCACGTTTTGTGCAGGGTCAAGACCAGAAAACAAAAGAAAATGGCGAACAACAAGACATACAATAATGGTTTCCTAATAAGTCCGTATATAATAACTATGTTATCACATACCTAATAAGTCTGTATATAATAACAATGTTATCACATACCTGAACAACTAAGACTCCAACCACAATGCCAGCAACCAACGGCAAGTTTTTCAAAATCAAGTCCTTCATTGTGACGTAACAACCCTAGATGATAACATAATTAAAACGTTCTGAGAGAAACACAGTGCGCGCAGTCCCTGTATAACGAATTCCGAGGCGGGGGGGAGGGGCATGGCAAAATTACAGTACCCCGATATATCGTACGAAAAACCAAATTTTAGGTTTAACCCCAATATAACGAAATACAAACAAACAAGTACAAGTATATTTTGCCACTACTTCACCAGAAATTTCCAGAGTTTTCTTTGTTCGTTGTCTCAATCACGTTCAAAGATTAGAATTACGTATTACAAGATTCAGATGCATTGTCACCGTCGGAAAAACGACACTTTGTGTTCGGCATCGAGAACAAGACTATGTTTAATACATCCTCTGGTATTCTGTTACATACCCGCATTATTAGTTTTAGGTTCCAGATTATTAGTAATAGCTCACGGCAAAACACCAATTTTACTTACGGCAAACTCTGAGTGAATCTTTTTATGTTTTCTCATTTTGCAATATATAGGTTTACATTTTTCTTGTTTATGTATAACATTTGGCACAATCTGTTGAGAATCAGAACTTGTACTCCCAAAATTCAACTCTTAACGCAATTTAATTTCCGCTAGTACGTGTATCCTATCAACTGAGTCTCCCGCCCGCCATATGGTTAGCCTAGTTGGTAAGGCGCCAGTCTTTCGTGCGGGAGGCCCGGGTTCGATTCCCGGTGCCGGACCTTCACTCGAGGTCTTAAAACAATTGAGGAGAAGATGCTGCCTTTGCCCTAATATCTACAAACCTTCGCGTCTTCTCAGATAAGGACGTTAAAGCGTAGGCCCTCAGAGTCCAGCAAATGGACTATAAAACCTGGGGCCGGTTGTTCGAAAGCCGATTAATTAACTCTAACCTATAGGTTGTCATGGTAATTAACCCTTGAATAGGCTAATCACCTTTTGAACAACTCAGCCCTGTGCCCGGTTTCTCAAAACCCCGATTAACTTAACCCAGGGTCAACTCTTAACAAACCCTATTGGTCGTCATGGTAATTAACTCTAGGTTAGCACTAATCTGGTTTTGAGGAACCGGGCCCTGTTGATTAGCCCTAATCCAGGGTTAATTACCATGACAACCAATAGGTTTTGTTAAAAGTTAAACCTTCAGAATTAAAAAAATCCAGGGTTTTCCAGGGCTATACTTTTTTTTATTTTCCACGGCTTTTCCAGGATTTCTTAAACCCAGAATGAAAAATTCAAAATTACCTGTCTAAAAAACGTTTTAGTAATTAATGTCATGAAATGTTTGTATTTATTAGACTTAACATATAACAACGACATGCACTAAATAAAGTCTTGGTTGTTACTTGAAACGAAAAACAATGCATCATTTGGGAAATCTAGTTTTTTTAAGAAGATTCTATGAAATGTTCCAGGGCTTAATAAAAAATTTCCAGGGCTTTTCCACGGATTTCCAGGGCATCAAAAAATTTCCAGGATTTTCCAGAATTTCCAGGGCCTGTCATCACACGTGCTTATCTAATGGAATGAAAACGTTTCGCAAATTTGGCGCTATAACAGGCATTTCGACTTCGTAAACTTTCCGCAAAACTTACTTTTCAAACCGGTAACAACGGATCAAACTTTAATTTTTGATATTCTAAACTAGTTGAAAGATATCACTCCAGTAGCACTTTAAATATCGCCGAACGGATTCACTAACCTTGCCCCAAACTTTGGACGGATTAACAAAGTTTGGTGTAAAGTTTCCGCAGCCGATTTTCACCGTTTGACAGCAGCTGTCAGGCACGATCGTGTGGCTTCCCTTGTAGATCTTTGCCATTTGCCAGTCAGTGTAGTTAAACACACCACAACATTCAGTCTGTAAGCGTAATTAAAAAAACATGGCAGTCGTATCGAGAGCGAAAATCCTGGGGGGGGGTAGTACCCCTACATTCAGGTGGTAGGTACGACTATTACTAGTATTTTTGTGACGAAAGGCCTCTTGGGCCTTTGCCAGTATGTCAATCACGCTCCTTGAGTATCCGAAGTAAACAAACACTTGTAACAGGCGTTCCTAATACAAGCGGCAAGGAACTGGGGAAGACTATTCTACTGCCTTCGCCTGGCCGTGCTTTTATTACTTATAAGTAATAATGTAATAAATGTAATAAGTTTTAAAGAATTTTGTTTTTGTTTAACCTCAGATTTCCGGTAATGCAGTAGCGATCTATTACTGCCAGTCACTTAATTAAAATCGATAGTTCACCACTTTTGTCTGTTATTTGAACAATATCCGGCAGATGTGCCAATCAGACAATCAGAAAGCTGGATGCAGGGGGGGGGGGGGGTATATTCCCAATAGTGGGGTGGAAGGTATGACCATATTTTTTAGGGTTTGAAATTGCCAGTCTGGTATTTTTTAGGGGTGGTTAGAAGAAATCCTGTGGCTGTGTTAACTAAGAGCGTGGTATTTTTTACGGTTGAAAAACTTCAAGCTATTGGATTTTTTTGCAGTCCCATGTTTTAGCAAACGTACGTGCGTACTGATTAAAAGTTAAAAGACAAAAGTCCTTTGGCGAACGTCCTACAACGCGCGTGCCGTAATTTTTACTACATATCACGTTTAGTGCAACGCGGGAAAGTTTTAAGCTTTCAAGTGGTATTTTCATTATTTTATCAATTTGATATTGATCGATTTTTGCTACTCTTTATCTATCATTGTATGCATGCACAAACCGTGAATGAGTTAACTGTATATAACCCAATGAGTAAATACCTTTTCCTGAAGAAGGTCAAATGCCTTTGTAACGCCATCCTGGTTCTTTTCGTGGTACTGTCCCTGCAGTGCCTTATTGAGATCGCCTTTCAACTTATCTTGAACCTAATTAGAGTGTGAGAAGAAAAATGACATCCTGTAAATTAAGGTTAACTTCACGACCAAATTGACGCAGCAGATTTAAACAGATTTTTTATAACTAAGAAAAAAATTAAACGTGTTTTTTGGCATTACTGTCATAAAATGATTTTATGCATGTACTGTGTTCATGGCAAAAAGTAGTTTCAATACTAAGTGTCTGTCATTTTGATTCATCTACCTGTACAGAAGAGCTTTAAAGCTTTTAAATTAAGCTAAAAAATTTTAACACCTTGCAGCATCCAAAGCATATATAGTATTTGAATACAAAGTACTTTGCATAATTAATATACCTTATATTGCATTGAAATCAGTTCCTGGAAATCATGCAATTATTATAGGTATTTTGTATGCAAACTAAATCAGTCTGCAACTTTCAGGCCCAAGTCAGGATCCATAAGGCATGCACAGGATCCTGAATGTCAGCATCCTATTATAATCAATCAGAGCACGCATGGGGTTTCAGGGATTCGCACATAACGTCCAGGGCAGGGGGTTACTCCAATATAGTTTGGGTGGGGGTGTGTCGCTGGGTTCATGAAAGGCCTACTCCTCCCCCCTTACTAGAGTAAATTCTACAAATTCTGTGACCCTATACCAGAGTACCGATTTTAAGTCCCAACACTAAAATAGGACTTGTTTACACTGTGTGCCATTGAAAAGCAATAAACATCTGACTCAATATAAAACCCAGGGTATAAAGTGCTATGAAAGTGTTCTGGATTTCAGTTTTGTTATTACAATTTTTATGTCAGCTTAGCAAACACACTAAACGTGACCCTATTCTAGACCAAATTTCTATGATACTAGACCCTATTCCAGCCTGGGTAAATGGCTGGAAAACCATGCCCTTTCCAGTGGCACATATCCGTATAGGCAATATATGGGAGTCCCTCCCCCACGGGTGTATAATGTCAACAGTTTTAAAGGTCTCTAAAATTAATCAATATAATTGTAATGGAATGAGGTAATTTAAGTAGCGGTCCGAGTAAGAACTGGGCAGGTCAACGGCAGTGGAATGCAAAAAGGTGCCAATTGCAATATTGTTAAACAGTTGATCTGATTGGCTAAGCTTTAGAAATTGACCGTGTCTTCATGAGTAAGCTCATGTATTTATTTCCAGTACACTCATTCAATCCTTCTTAGTTAAAACATTTCTATTTTTGAATTTAAGAAAAATTCCATGTGGGGAATATTGAAAGTTAAAAGGTTTTCTTTGCTTTTGTTCTCGAGTTCGATCTATGATTGGCTTAATTATTGTAGCACAAAAGAAACATTGCTTTAAAATAGTTTTACTGCTTTTTACTTTAAAACTATGTTGCACACTGGTTGATGTATTTTCAGTATGAAAATGCGAACACTCTGGTTTTGGAAAAGCGAAATGCCGCAGAACAATGGGAGGTTGCCTAGTTCTTACACGGACCATTACTTAAGCCTAAAAGTAAAACATTATAATTAAGCCTGATAGGGACTTTAAGTGAAACGAAACAGTGCGGTTTTAAAACAAGAAGCACTGGTTGTTATCATTCTTGAAGAAATTTTATTTAAACAGAGATTATTTGTTTTTATTTTCAGGTGATCTCGACGCATCTCTCTTCCTGCTAAACGATTGCCGCGCGTATTTTTTCAAAGGCGATCTGTATTACAGTCAGAGTCTTCTTTCAGAAAAGATCGCCCCAGGCTTCCCTCGAAAACTAAACACGACAGGGTTAAAGGGTATCCCAGGAGGACTGGACGCTGCTGTCCAAACATCCCCAAATCGCTTTTATTTTTTCAAAGGGAGTCTTTATTACCGTTTCAGTGATAACAAGCTCACAGTGGACAGCGGCTACCCTAAATCTCTGCACGCTGATTGGTTGGGCTGTAACACGAGGAGGCCAAGGAACAATGCGGTTCTTCTTTGGCAAACGCTAACCTACATCCCTGTAGTTTGTGCAGTGTCAATCCTAAATTTGTACAGGCAAGATCTTCGACTCTTATTGGCTGTCTTTGGTTGAAAAGGACGAGAGCTGCAAAATGCTTACAGATTTCTTATTGCAAGAAAGCTCATAATAAAGATACGTACGTTTTATCAATGAAACAAAATCTTATTGGTTGTTAGTTTGTGAGTACAGGCCATTTGAATGGTTGCGTTTTATAACCTTCTGTTGAAATTAACTCAATCATTTAACTATATTTGATCATGTTAGGTGACTTTATATATCAGTTAACTAAATATTACACCGGGTCCCTTTACAACAACTACACATATAAAAAGAGAAAAAGGTTTGTAAATCAGATGTAGCGCTGGATATCAGAAGTAGCTTTCGCTAAACGAGTCTGATAACCATTTTGAAAACTAATTGTCAAATAAAAGTTGTAAGATATTAATAGAAATTAGAAGTTATAGCATATAATATATGTATTGTGTGCCGCCATCCACCGCCTTCTTTTCAAAAATGCTGAATTTCAGGAGAAAATATAATATTCAATAAAACAGATATGGATAAAGTGCTTGCAACAACGCCTTCTTTGCGGAGAGAGGAGTTCATAATACAATAAAAACCAATATCCGTAAATCAGGTTTGGAGAAGTTGAGTTTTGAAAAAGTGGGGAGGGGTGGGGTAGGGTGGTATGTGCCGCCACCCACCACCTCCCTCGACGAAACTGGGCTCCTGAAAAATACCATTGTTTTGACTTCTTCCCTAATGATAAGAAGTTTTAATAGACGTCCTTTGGCGAACGTTCTATTTTAGCTTTGGTGTGCGTTTGGCCTTCCCTTTTATTACAAAACTCCGTTTGGTATTCACGGGGTTTATGAAACAGTAACCATCAGCCGACAGGCATTGAAACACTATATTTTGATGTGCAGTTTTTCCTCTTAATATTCTCTTAATTTGAAGTTCCTGACGTTAGGTGCCGGTCTAAAATTCTTTACTGATTCATGTTGTTGTATACACGCCGTCCGATAGACCATTTAATTTCACGCAAAAAACCTATTAAACATAATATCAAGAAACTGTGGCCAACGCATCAGTATTAGCAGAATGGTAAATTTTCGTAAACCCAAAAGTTAATGCAGATATCAAGTTTTGAAAATCGATCTTTTGCACTTATTAGTACAGAAAAATGTATGAGAAAAACATAGAAGTGAGGTTGATGCCCGTCCAATTACTTTTCAGTGGAAAATTAACCAGTTTCAAACCTTCATATCTCCGTCAAATTGCGGCTAATCTTTACGAGACTTCGATATTTGGACCTACACGGGATAAAACCGGTTCACAGGTGGCAGATGAGCTACCAGAATTTCCTCGCACAAATTGCAAGACCCGCGAAACCAAGGCCAAGAACGAGATTTATGTGTGATCAAAATTTCTTTACACTTACAGATTATGTGCTTTTGCTTTGCGTTCAAACGGTTCGAAAAGGAAAGATGTTTCCGTGTTCTGAAAAAAGGCAAAGAAAGAGCCGAAGTAAGATATTGTTAAGGTTTCTTGGAGCTTGACGGACGAGAAATGGAATTAATTAGTAGTGAACTGACATTTTAAAAGGTAAACGTGCCGCCATGAATGAGACTTGGCTGCCATCATTCACTCCGATATTTACGCAGGCCGCCCAGAAAAAAAATCAGTTTCGACTTCCAAATACAGACACCAAAACCGTCTAGAAACCTAAAAAAAGCGCTAGCTAGAAAGGGTCAACAGACGCCTATGGTTCAACTCTTAAAAGTTTGGATTTTCAATTGTGCCGCAAGTATAGATTTTTAAAACTAGAGAAAACTTTTTCAAAGATAAGTTAAGTTTTCTCTAGCTCTTCGACATTTCTCAGTTGAAGACGAACCCTGCTGATAAAATCACACTAAATTACGTATTTCTAGGTATCATTTAGTCGGTAATTTGTTTAGGTACAAATAGAAATAATTTTAAACAGCTTCGTGTCACCGTACGCGTGCCGGAAACTCAGGTTTGGGCCCGGTTGTGCGAAACTAGGACGATAAAACCAGAGTCTTCGTCACAAGTAAATCAAAGATTGTTTATAAGCTGTATTGGTTTCATTTTGGGCTTCCTTGCCACACAACTTTAACTTTTTTGAGATCAGCACTATTGTGATATATAAACATCTTAATAACTGAGAGCGAGGTCTGTCCGGGAGAATATTTTGCCAGAGGTCTTTCACTGTACAGACCGAGCGAAGCGAGGTTTGTACGAA
>JANVCF010181612.1:0-21461 GCA_025388745.1 Hydrozoanthus gracilis
TCCTAAGTATATGTTGACTCTGAAAATGGAATTAAAAGTGGGGGTCACTGACTTCGCTTTGGAGTATAAATCAAATTATCAAAATATGGTTGTTTTATGCCAATTTGGTCAAAAAATGTCATAATCGCATTTTTATTTAAGGTTTATCGTTTCATCTAGACAAAAAGTTTTCAAATTTCATCGCCAATAACGAACTATTGTTGATGTACGCTAGGTTGACTTAACTTTCAGTCGACTCAGCTGAGGAATTTTGTCCACTAATGTTACTAATCAACATGATAAATTAGCATTAAATTTCCTTTTTTTCCTAGTTAAAAATAGCTTAAAATGGCCCACCAGAAGGACTTCAATGACCAAGATTCTGTATCGATAGAATTTGTTTAAACTTTTCCAACAAATCGGAATAATTTTTTGGTACAAAGTCGAAAAAAGGGGGTTCCCCGATTTCAGTTTTTAGATATTTAGAAAAAAAGTGAAAAAATTAGCATCAAAACGGTATTTCTTTGCAAGGGTCCTGGTTACGCATGCCTCGATTTGTGTCCAAATGAATGGAATCGATTCTAGTCAACGAATACATGAATCGTTAGGCAAAACTTAGCCATTAGTGAGAAATTTTAGTACAAACATAAAATTTGTGAAAACGAGCAGAAGTGTTGAGCAATGCAAAAGAATGACTTAAGGATTAGTCTGAAAACTAAATTAAGTTTTCCCACGGTATTGGAGCTAAAAGGAATTTCACTCGTGAGCAACTAGTTGTTGCAATTGAATTGCACTATAAAAAAGAATTCGAAAAGTCTTCAGCCATATATTTTTATAGCACAGACATACAACTGCCAATTTTTTTCCAAAAATGTTTACTTCAAAGTTAATTCATACGTATTTTTTTAACTATGTGATATTTCTAATTAAACAGTACAAGAACAAAGATTAGTGGCATAACCAAGAGTATGAACACAACATCCTGTCACGTGACACCGAGAGACCTCGAACGACAGCAGGTACTTAGTGATTCAAAAACCAATGGTTGCACCGACGATTTCATTGAAAAATGCTTTACCGGAAAGTCATCAACTGCAGTCATAACAAAAGATGTATGTTCACGTTAAAAACCTTTAATCCTTCAAACAAACTCAGTATAGTTATTATCAAGACCGCATCTCAGCCTGGGGTTGCTAATTAAATTCACAGACAATTTGCCTGAAGTTCAGCCTCATTCTTCTCATTTAGCGTATTCTTATTAAAAGAGTGTTAGGCAAAACGAAAACACTTTAATAATTTCCAGGAATCGAATATCGGAACTCTGTTACTAAAGGAATACTTACAATGTCCCAAGTGACGGCAAATCCCAAAACATGCCCCGTTCTATTAATGATATCTTGTTGTTGAACAAGTACCTAATCAAAAAATAAAGAATTAAAAATTGATTATATATGTTACGCCTTTTTTTATTATAGACTGCGAGTAGTCTCCTCTTTTCCTCCAGGATCTAGGAGTTCGCCGAAAACCTCGAGCGTCGAGAAGGCCAAGATGGCAGCGCGCAAAAACTGGGGTCAGGACAATAAGCGAGAAATCTGCATTAGAGGCTCTTTTTAATGGCCAGGACGTATTTTGTGTTCTTCCGACGGGTTTTGGCAAAAGTCAAATATATACCAGTTTTGTTCAAGAGTCTCAAGGTCGCTCAACAGTTCTTGTCATCTCGCCATTG
Source organism: Hydrozoanthus gracilis (assembly GCA_025388745.1). Classification (NCBI taxonomy): domain Eukaryota; kingdom Metazoa; phylum Cnidaria; class Anthozoa; order Zoantharia; family Hydrozoanthidae; genus Hydrozoanthus; species Hydrozoanthus gracilis. The sequence continues at coordinate 1,706 of JANVCF010181612.1, forward strand.
AAGAGCATTGTCACCGACCATGTGGCAGACTTTAGCAAGCTTGGGATTTCTGCAGTGGAACTGAAACCCGTGGGGCAGTAAGGCCTTGCTTCGTACACAGCGTCCTTGTTTGAAAAGGTCGACAGCTCTTCTGCAGTGCTGTGCTTCAGAATACTCGGTTCTTTACAGAACCTGTCCATTTCTCTTCTCACGGTTGTAGACAACGTACTTTTCAAGTGTGGTTCGAGCTCTTCATGTTTAACATCTCAGCCTGGGGTTGCTAATCAGATGCACAGACAATTTGCCTGAGGTTCAGCCTATTCTTCTTATTTAGCGTATTTTGATTAAAAGAGTGTATTATCTCCTGACATTAGGCAAAACGAAAACATTTTAATTATTTTCTGGAGATAAATATTGAAACTGTTTTATTAAAGCAATACTTACAATTCCTGAAGTGACGGCAAATCCCGTAACGCGCCCCGTTCTATGAAGGATATATGGTTGTTGTACAAATACCTAATTGAGAATAAAGAATTAGCATTATAGGGTCTCACCCGAGATAAAAACAGGAACGTGGTGTCATGATTTTAAAAAATATGTTCATTAACGAACCAATCACAATGAAGCAAAACCGTTGCAAATTTGCATAATTAAAAGTCATCAACTGCAGTCAAAACACAAGATGTAGATGTACACGTTCAAAAACCTTTCATCCAACACAACATTTGAGAAAAACGACCGTTTGGCTCATTTACGCAAAAAAGAGATAATTTAATCCGTTTTCTATTAAAAAGCTATGACGTCATCCAGAGATAATTAATCCCCCCCCAAAAGGGGGGTTAATTCCCATACTATACTACCCACCATCCAAAAAATTTGGAAAAGTCTTCAACCATATTTTTTATAGTATATACATAAAACTGCCAATCTTTTTTTTCAAAAATATTTACTTTGAAGTTAAGTCATGCGGTTTTTTTAGCTTTAACTATCTGTTATTTCTAATTGAAGAATATAAGAACAGCGATTAGCGGCGTGACCTAGAATATGAACACAACCTTCCGTCACGTGACACGTAGAGAGACGTCTGAGCGAAAGCAGGTACTTAGTGATTAAAAAATCAATGGTTACACCGACGATTTCATTGAAGCTTGTTTTACCCGAAAGTCATCAACTGCAGTCAAAACACAAGATGTTGATGTACACTTTCAAAAACCTTTCATCCAACCCTACCATACACGAGGGGCTTCTCCTAATCAGTTCAAATAAGGGAAGAGGTCAAAACAACGGTCCACCCTAGGGAACCAATTTTTTTTTTTTGGGGGGGGGGGTATTAGTCGCCACCCACCACCTTTTTCCAAAAAAGCTGAGTTTCAGGAGCAAATATCAAGTTTAATAAAATAGATATTGACAAAGTGCTTGCACCAACGCCTTCTTTGTGGAGAGAAGAGTCTATAATACAATAAAAAACCAATACCCCTAAATCAGGTTTTGAGAGATTGAGCTCTGAAAAAGTGGGGAGGAGCGGGGTAGGGGGTATATGCCGCCTACCACCACCTCCCCTGACAAAATTGAGTTCCCCAAAAATGTTTTGACTTTTTCCCTAAGCTCAGTACAGTTATTATCAAGATCGCATCTCAGCCTGGGGTCGCTAATCAAATGCACAGACAATTTGCCTGAAAATCAGCCTCATTCTTCTTATTTAGCGTATTTTGATTAAAAAATGTTTTATCTATCGACACTAGGCAAAACTAAAACAACCTAATTTTTTTCAGAACAAAAATATAGATACTCTGTTACAAAAGCAATGGTTGCACCGGCGATTTCATTGAAAAATGCTTTACCTGAAAGTCGTCAACTGCAGTAAAAACACAAGATATAGATACACGTTCAAAAATCTCTTTTCCTACCCTACCAAAACTGAGGGGCGGACTCAGCAGAGCTAATTTTGAGACGGCATTTCGGCCTGGGGTTGCTGATAAAACGAACAGACCATCTTCCGGAAATTCAGTCTCATTCTTCGTGTTTCTTATCAAAATAGTGTATTATCTAAAGACATAAATCAAAACGAAAACAATCTAATTACTTTTAGGAGATGAATAAAGAAACTGTTACTAAATCAATACTTACAACGTCCGAAGTGACGGCAAATCCCGAAACACGTCCCTATCTATGAATGATATCTGGTTGTTGGACAAATACCTAATCGAAAAATAAGAATTGAAAAAATAATTATGTCATGGCTTTTTTTACGTCAACATTTTTTAGCACGACCCAAACGATCGCGAAGGGGAAAAGGGACTTGTTGGATTTCTGGAGTCTCCAATTAACAAAAAATTGAACCAGGAAGTAAGTTTGTGTGTGTAACTTACTGCTCTGCAACAAAAATATTCAATGATGGTAGGAGTGCCAAGTGGTGAGATTTTGGGGCCTCTTTGTCATTAATCAAGTATAAACAAAATATAAATGCGAGTGAGGCTTTACCACTTGAACGGGATATAATCCGTAGATCTAATTCGTAGGTCATGGGTTCGAATCCTTCGTGTGGGTGTAAAGGGTTCCTTGTTAACACTGTAGATCAGCGACACTTGGATTATAGCCCGTTACAGTGGTAAGGCCTCACTTGAACATATATGCTGTATTCACTCATGTTCCACTGAGGGACAACACTCTATGGTTATCAAGTATAAAGTGTTCTCTATTTTCAGGTATTCCAGTGCCGTCATGTTTTGAAAATTCCTTTCGGTATTGCGAATATGTTGTCGTAAGCCAAGCCTCTGGATGGTTATAATGGAATACACACAAAAATTAGTTGGTGCACCTTTTGCTCTTCATTTATTGTAAGACATTTATGTCGGCATTGAATATACTGTCTTTAAGCAATAAAACGCATTTTCTGTACTGTGTATTTTTTTATTGCACATTCGGGGGGGGGGGATGTTGAGAGAATTGATAAAAAATTTGAATGTCCGCGGCAAGTGACTTTCAAGTTTTTTATCTGTTCGACCAACATTTACCCCAACGTGCAATAAAAAAATACACAGCACGGAAAATGCGTTTCATTGCTTTTATAAAATAATCGATAAACAATTATAAAAAGGCAAAGTGACGCGCAACGTTATATCAACATTTAAATTCTCCTTACACGTACATTACACGTCATCTGCCATCTAGCGAGCAAAGAGCCCAAAGTTTGAATTTGAACTGTCGCGAATCGATGAAAAATTGCAAAACAATCGTATTTGCTGTAGCTTAGGGAATGCTTTCTTACAAGCTTTTCAGTTAGGAACGGAAAAAAAAAACTACAAGTGAAATAGTCATTTGAGACAACTTTGAGATGGCCTCGTATGTTCGGGTTTGAAGAAAACGAATTCATTTGGACGTTTTAGATAGTACATCCCAAGAACATGCCGTCAAGCTTTACGCAATCTGTAACAATAGAACTTCGTGTGCCCTGGATCTGGACTGGGAAAGTGTCACGACTGCTTGATGAGTGAATCTGTTTGGAGAGATTGTTTAAACTAGAGCCACTGAATTAAATCAAGCTTGTTCACACTCGGCAAACTAAAAATGATTCTAAATGTTTTTTAACAGTTCTTTTGTCGAAATTTCTGAGACTCTTTTTAACTCCTCGTCCTTTTCTCTATTCTTCATATTAAAAGTAGAAAGAAGTTGAATAGATATATAAGCTTAACAAAAAGATTTAGTTCGGTATCTTGTAGCTTGAAATGCATTGTTTTTCGAATTTTGCGTATAAAAGTTGGTTTTAGACTAATAAATGTTACTCTTCAAACATTCTTTGCATTTGATGTGTCTGAATAATTTTAGAACGTGATAACTTGGAGGGTTATATTACTCCCAACAAAAGAAACCATTTCGTCGAGTACTTCGTGATTTTTGTCAGGAATTTCGTTGAGCTAGCTCTGACTTGTCGACTGAAACAAACGCATCTTTTTGTTTTTGATTTCCAAGTTTAATACCTAAATAGGCTCATTTTTTTTTATTACAGATTTGAATAATAAATTTGTATGTTGTCATTGGCTAACATGTTTTCTACGATAAAAAACTTGTTATTTGCAAGCAAAAAAAATGGCGGCGGATTCTCAGTGTTGTGTGACTTTTTTCTGCGCTCTCGACCAATCACAGCGCGCGTACTAATTGGTTGATTTTATACCTAGCCTTATATACCATGAAATTCATCAATGCAAAAACAGATAGTTTTTTGCATATTTATTTGCATTCAGCAACAGCAACAAATAAATAATGACAATCAAATTGAACGAGAGCATTTTCAATCTTGCAAAAGGAATAATAATTATAAAGAAATCAATTGAATCCACGGTAATTAGCTAAATGCTGTTGCTAGATTTTAGTTTTTGTTTGTTTTCTTGAATTAGTCATCTATTGAGGGTTCACTAAAATATTTTTCTTTTTTAATTTACTCGGACAAGAGACAAAATCGAGTAAGGGGTACCAGGTGTGGTATAGTAATTTAGAATGCTTAGTGCAAACTTCTGCGGTAGATATCTTAATCGTAGATCTTGGGTTCGAATCTCATCGAGAACAAAAAAAATTTATTTTCTTTGTTTGGGTTTATTGGGTTCTTTGTTGCGAAGTTTGTTGACGGGTAACGATTGTCGAGGCTACAAGCACCTCCAACCAACTTTGAAAATGAGCATCTTTCTTACCTTGTAAAAAAAGTTCCGCGCCGTTCTAATGACTAATGACAACATGCGTACTTGTCAAGCATATTTTCTAATATTAACTAAAAACACATAATAATTCACGGGCTGCACAATCGTTTAAAGTGGTCGCTCAAATTCCAACTAACACGCTGATATAAATAAAGGAAACAAGAGAGGAATTTATGGGAATGCTCCGAACAACTATTTTCTGTTAAAATGGGCTTTAAGTACAGCACATATCTATCTTAAAAACCGTTTCTGAAATAACAAAAATAACACGATCGAATGTGACGATGAGTAAAGCACTGGGTTGTTTTTCTCGTTCGAAAAGTGCCAACTTACAACATACTTAGGGAATAACAAACTAAAAATTATGTCAAATGTAAAACACCAGTCTCTCACAATTATGATTCAAATATTCTAAATTTCAGCAGTCCTTATTGTTGTAATTGAATTGCACTATCAAAAAAAATTTGAAAGGTCTTCTACCTTATTTTTTTAAAATCATTATCATAGAAACAACACTTTTTGTGTACACAGAGTCACAGACAGATACATAAATAGTCAGAGATAAATAAAGAAACTCTTTCTAAAGGTAGACTTACAATGTCCGAAGTGACGCCAAATCCCGAAACGCGCCCTGTTCTATGAAGGATATCTGGTTGTTGGACAAATACCTAATTAAAAATAAGAATTAAAAAAATAATTTTTTATGCCTTTTTAACGTCAATTAACTTGTTTTTAGCATGAGTTCACCGATCGCGAAGGGGAAAATGGAAAGAAGAGCTTATTGGATTTCAGGAATTTCGAATTAACAAAATGGAAATCAGAAACTAAGTTTGTGTGTGTTACTTGCTGCTGTGCAAGAAAAATATTCAACTATGGTGGGAGTGTCACGTGGTGAGGTTTTATTTTTTACTCCTATTAAAAGAAAGTATTATCTACCGACATTAGACAAAACGAAAATGATCTTATTATTCTCAGCGGATAAATAAAGAAACTCTGTTACTAAAGCAATACTTACAATGTCCCAAGTGACGGCAAATCCCGAAACGCGTCCTGTTCTATGATTGATATCTGGTTGTTGGACAAATCCCTAATTGAAAAAAAAAGAATGAGAGAAAGACTGATTCGTTTTCTGGACTCTCGAATGAACAAAATGGAAATCAAGTAAAAAGTTTGTGTGTATAACTTGCTGCTGTGCAACAAAAATATTCAACAATGGTAGGAGTGCCACGTGGTGAGGTTTTTATTTTGTATTCTTTGAAAATAGTGTATTATCTAACGACATTAGACAAAACGAAAACAATCTAACTATTTTCAGGAGACAAATAAAGAAACTCTGTTACTAAAGCAACACTTACAATGTCCTTAGTGACGGCGAATCCCGAAACGCGTCCTGTTCTATGAATGTTATCTGGTTGTTGGACAAACTTCTAATTAAAAAAACAAGAATTCAAAAAAGGATTATGTTATGCTTTTTTATTATGTCAAAATTTATTTAGCATGAGATCACCGATCACGAAGGGGAAAAGGGAAAGAGGGACTTAGTGGATTTCTGGACTCTCCAATTAACAAAAAATTGAAATCAGGAAGTAAGTTTGTGTGTGTAACTTACTGCTGCACATGAAACAAAAATTTTCAACGATGGTAGGAGTGCCAAGTGGTGAGATTTGGGGGCCTCTTTGTCATTAATCAAGTATAAACAACGGAAAAATTAGAGTGAGGCTTTATCACTTAAACGGGATATAATCCGTAGATCTGTTTCCTCTGTCATGGGTTCCAGTCCCACCAAGGTCAAAGCATTTTTCTCTTTCCTTTGTGCGGGTGTAATGGATTCCTTGTTAATGCTGTAGATCAGCGACGCTTGGATTATACCCCGTTCCAATGGTTAGGCCTCACTCGATTTTATATGTTGTATTGACTCATGTGCCACTGAAGGTCAACACTATATGGTTATCAAATATAAGTTTTTCTCTACTTACAGGTATTCCAGTGCAGTCATGTTTTGAAAACTGCCTTTCGGTATTGCAGATACGTTGTTGTAAGCCAAGCCTCTGGATAATGATAATCGAACAGACAAAAAAAAAATTAGTTTGTCCATCTTTTGCTTTTCATTTAACTGTAAGACATTTATGTCGGCAGTTAATTAACTATCTTTTGCCTTATACCTTGAAAGTCATAAACGCGAAGAAAGAGATAATGATGCCATTTTTCATATTTGTCTGCATTCAACAGCAGCAATACATGAATAATGACACTTTTGAAAGGACAATGAAATTGACGAGAGCATTTTCAATTTTGCAAAAGGAATCATTATTTTAAAGAAATCAATTGAATCCACAGTGATTGCTGGCTAAATGCCGTTGTGGTAGCCTTGCTAGTTTTCTTTTTGTTCTCTTGCATTTGTCATCTATCAAGGGCTCATTAACGTCTTTTTATTTTTTATTCGGACGAGAGACAAAATCAAGAAAGGGGAACTAGGAGCGGTATGGTAATTTAGAGCGCTAAACGTAAACTGTCTACAGTAAATCTCTTTCGTAGACCGTTGGTTCGAATCCCACCGAGGTCAGAATATTTTTTTCTTTCTTTCTTTGGGTTTTTTGGGTTCTTTGTTGATGCTGTAGATCAGCGAATTTGGATGACACCACGTTTCAGTGGTATAAAGGCCTCACTTGAATTTTTGCTTTGCCTACAGTTGCTTCAACTTTCTTAGCAACTCTGTATTTTAAAACAATGACGAGGAAAGAAAAACGTTTGTCAATTATTTCCGCACAAATTGTAATGTCAAATGTACGCTCAACCTTTGCAGTACCATGCAAATTTATTTTGATTAATGTCTTTGAAAAAAACATTTTAAGAACCTGTATAAAGAAAGGCTACGTTAAATCATTAGAGTTCGATAAAGAAATTTTACAGACACCAAAGGCAGACAGTCGCCTTTGTTTAACGAACAACCAATGATGCTGAAGAACAAAACAAAACGGGGCCCGATGTAAGTATTTACTCAAAAAGATGGCGGACAGCAGGATGATCTTTTAGGTCTGCAAACACTGCACCGATTGGGTTATGTTAGCGTGTCATAAAACGGAAATGACTATAAATTAGATTTCAAAACGCCAGCATAATCAACCAAAGAATTTTGGCGTGTCACTTGTAAGCTCACAGGGAGACGAAACTGCATAGAAAATGCATGCAACGGAAAGAAGCAATTATATAAAAAGTTCGTGGTTAATTCTAAGAAGACATTGATTGCGCGCCATAAACCTCAGCTTAAAAGTAATTTACAACATTAGTTGCTGCTTGGTAGCCTGTTATAAAACGTTAAGATAGCAAAATGGGAAGCAAAACAAGTGTAATACAACGCATCTATATATAATAAACTTTCCCCAAAGAAACATCGGCTTTGCTTTTATTGCGGACTGTATCCACATGAAGCTATCCTGAGGTTGAAATCACTAAGAAGTGCAATATTAAAGCAACTCTGATTAAGAAAACTAAAAACAAATCTAATAATGAGTGTTACACTGTGAGTAACTTTACCCTTAATGGTATAGACCGTTTTCACGTCTTCCTTGGAAAAACCAACTGCAAAGACAAAATACGAAGCAGCCATGCTGGTGCCAAGAAACCATCAAAATTCTTTTGTTCAATGGCACCAACATGGCCGTTGTGACGTCAGGCGGAAGCGAAATATTGCTGGGTTGCGCGTGACTTCATGTTGGCCAAGTTGGTCTCCTTGCCTTGAACAAATGAGTTTTGAGGATTTCTTTCTTTAGAGCGACGACATCGCCGCTTCGTCCTTTGTCTTTGGCGTCTGCAGGGAATGATTGCAAACGATTGAAATAAAAGAGATCGAATAAAATGATCGAATTGTTACTTACACCGTAACCACTCCACGAGGAAGTCGTGGGATAGTCTTAAGATTCATGGAGCTGCAATAAACACTAGTAGCGTTTTCTGGGATCGGAATAGAACAAGAGCGAGCTTCCATCGTATTGACCAACAAAAGCAATACAACCAAAACATGCATTTTGAGGCCTGAAAGAAGACATATTGGTTAACTTCGTAGCTATATAGTTTCAAGAAAAGAATATAACAAGAACAAAGTACATCTTTTATCAGGCTGCAAAAGCAAGAGTTCAATTTTACTTGTAGCTTACAGGATGTTCTTGAGTAGAAATCGGATATTCAGGTTGCGGTATGCTTTGAGAAATCAAACAGTTCCAGATATTGTAAGAATGTAACTTTTAACCTTTCGGATTCGAAAACCGGGAGATTTTGGTTCTGAGAAGGTGGAAAAACAAACGGGAGATTTCAGGTCAGACAAGGAGAATCATTCATGCAGTCATGGATAAATAATAATTTTACCCTTACAGGCCCTAACCCCGATGGACACCAGCAACAGCTGAACAATAAAACAAGCGAAAACAACCAGACGCGCAAAATACAAAAAAATGATAGTCGTGAAGCTTAAAGTGCAAGCGGAAATACTCTTTTCATGATTAAAGCCTACAGGGAGTGCAGGAAAAACAGCTAAAGACGAGGAGTCTGGCCTGAGGCATCTTGAACTTCCTAAAAAGTATTCTTCTGAAGAAGTAAAGATGTTCGTTAACAGCTACTGCAGTTGTACAAGGTTAAATTTCCTGAGTGCAATAACTCGTTATTAGACTCAATATTTAGTCATTTCATAAGGAATATGAACTATATATAATGTTAATTCACCAAATAGGAAGTCCTCATACAATATATGGCGAGAAATTAAAATGAGAGTGTATAAATTTAAAGTGCTACTAGTGCGAAAACCGACATGAATCTTTTTCAATATCTTCTATGCCAATCTACATATTAGAAGGAGAACCAACACTTCTAGTAAACAAACACACTTCAATGTTTTTGATCTCAAGGTTTGACAACATGTTTGCCTTTCATCTCTACCTCGCGATTCTGCAAAAGAACCCCGGGATCTTGGATTTCCCACTTTACGGTTGCAAATACTAGAGTTGTTTTGAAACTATTGCCTTATCCCTGGTGACGATGTTCACATCTTTTTTCTCAACAACATCGCCTGGCTGCTACTGCTAATGAACGTTGGTTTTAAAGCCAACGACAAAAACTATCCATGTTGTAAATAAGAACACATAATAACGTTTTAAGAATAATTGAAGATAAGTTCCTACAATAATTAACCAATTATTCGTCGAAGTCGAGGTGAATTATTCGTAAACCGGGATATTCCCTGAGTCTGAGGCGGATATGATTATTTTAGTAAAACTACTAGAGTGACTATGAGAGAAAAAAAGCTATTGCTAAATTAAAGATTTGTGGAAACTTTTTAGTTGTTTTTGCACGTGTCGACATGCATCTTAAACATTTTCACATGGAGTTTTGTTTCTCATTAGTTAGCACAATTGCCAAAAGAATGTTGTATTCTCTTTAAAACGTATTACATGAACCTAGATTTCTTCTTCCTAAAGACCCAAAAACACGAAGCGGCCTTTTTTATGTTGTGTACTACGTCAGCCTCCGCGAATGAGAGCAGTAGAAACCCTATCATCACCTGAACAATTCTACTAAAGAAATGAAATAAACATCAAATCTGAAAGTGATTGATTTCTGTAATTTCGAATTCAGAGTCTGTCTTAATCTTACAAAAATCATCCATGGTTAAAAACCTTTATCACCAACAGTACTCAGGTGTTGTAAGTAACAAAGATTTTTATTAGCACCGCTTGTTTTTTTGGTTGGCGCAATGTTGCAATTCACAATATGGACTCACGATGCAAAAATGTGTAAGTGCTACATTTGTGTGCTGAGGGCCATCCTTGTACTTCGCGGAGTTTGCACCTCACTGAGCAACAACTTTTTAGTGGATTAAAGTCAGATACTTCAGCGAACAAAGAGTGCGACCTACTGGACACTATTTACGGGCTAAACATGAACTGGCTTGTGTTTTTTGGGTCCGCTTTGCATGGCCACTCGCAATATTCCCAGAAACCACAAAATAACTAAGATTTGTTTTATTGTGTTTGACTTTGCTTATTTTGGGAAGTGCCTCTTCTGTTGTGTTTGCAGGCCTCGTGACAAAATTACTGCTTTTTGTTAGAAAACCGTTGTTAGCCGAATTTTCCTAGTTCTTCAGCAAAGAAGTTCAGTACTTCGCATATGCATCATGGATAATATTCTTTACGACAACATTGCTGAATCAAAACTAAACTGATAAGATCTGTAGGAGTTGTCATTAGTAATGAAGTGATTTATATAAAGTATATCCCCATAGTATTGCAGCAGATAGATTCTATATGATGCCGTTCGTACTGTTTCAATGTTTGGAACTTTTCTTGTTGTTTTCGATAGGAGGCTCTCTTTAAACCAGCGTTAGACCAATACACGCGCAGCAAAATGCTGTTAAGAGGAAGACAATCAGCATAGCCTTATTTGTTCTTTTTCGGTTGCAGTTTAGAGTGAACCTGTCAGTTGCAAATCCTCGTGACAAAGAACACAGAGCTAGTTTAAATCACTCATGTCAGCTGAATTAATATAAATATTAGAACTAATCGATCTCAGGTTCTGTTCGCTGACGCGTCAAGCATCCCAAACAGGCTTACGACCAGGAAATAAGAAAACATGAATAAAAGGCAAAATAAGGCAATCCTTGATCTTACAAATTAATTTCTGATAAAATTTTAGATAAATTTCAACGGAACTTTGATAAACGCAATTTCTAAAATAGTCAAACACAAACTTAAACGTTACGGAATTCTCTGTGACAAAGTTGAAGAAAAAGTTTAAACCGAAAACTGGGAGTTTGTCAAACAAATATAGTTTATAGGAGAATCAAACTGACAAGTGGTTTCGAAACTGCTTTTCTGATGCAAAGACAAGAAAATTAAAGCTGAGAGCACAATTTAAAAGTAAAGATGTTGTAAACGAAGCATAGAAAAAGAGTTGAGCACATCCCCCGGATGGTAAAATAAAAAACATGAAGAAATCTCTATGCATATAAATTCCTAGGTCTAATAAATGTTATCTTACCTTAAAATTGTTAAACTTTTCTTCTAAACGTGCCAGTTAGACCCAAAATGCTCGACACCTAAAAAAGAAAGTTAGAAAGGGTGTTTAATTCTGATGAAGTTTTTAGTTAATCTTTTTTCTCAAAAGATAACAGCGATGCAAAAAAAACTTTCTACTATCCTATAAAAAGATTAAATAATCCCAGTTTAGGTCCAAATCGAAGACGAAAGAAAAATGAATAAAACAACAATAGTTAATACAGGTATTGAACTTCTAGAATGCTTAGTTAGTAAAAAAAAGAAGTAAAAAATAAGGGCTGAACGAGCAGCAGTTTCTCCTCCTACCACAACAGCTGAAAAATTAAAAGAACACTATTGGATTGCGTGGATTTGTCACAAAGATTGAGCGAGTTGCTCCTAGTTCCCCAAAAGACATCTCAGTATAAATGAGCTGAGAATGGTATCTTAATTAATATTTTGTCTCACTTTTGCTGTTAAGCAAATTGTCCACGTGCAGAGCTGAAATAAACAGTTTATCAAAAACAACAAACAAAGAAAGTATAAAAATAAATGCTGGATGCGAAATTCGCATAAATTTCGAGTTAGCGCCGGGTGTATTGTTCTAAATTAAGCTTCGCTTATTTTTGGTACTTTAAATAGCTAGCCACTCTACCGTTTATATATGAAGTCTATAAAAACTTTAATTTTAGTGTCTTGTTCGGAAGTAAATGAGTTTTGAAGATAAATCTCGTTAAATATAAATTTCAGTCAGAACTAATCTTTCTGTTTGCTGCCGCGTCAAGAAATGTAAAGAAGCTTCAGATAAAAGACAGCAACTTTAACGAGTAAATTCTCTGAAATTTGAAAAGGCAATTTTGTAGGTTGTGACACTATGTTCTTCATTAACATACACGCCTTTCTTTTCACAGAGATTGCTTTAATTGCGGAGTTGAAAAGAGTAATTGTATATCAGCGAAATAAGAACCCGGAAGGGATTTCATAATCATCTTTTCGAGCAACCGATGCAATATTTTCCAATTAAAAATTGCTTGATTTTAAAGTATATAACAAAAATAAACGTTGATTGGAAGTCAACATGTAAAATCCTGCTTGGCTGGAAAGGTGGTTCTGGCCATTGCATCTTACATTTCTAATCGAAATCTCGTTGCAACTTAAGTAAATTGTTTGTAAGATGTATTAGCCCAATATTATTCTTTTTGATATTCTATGTTTTAGAACCAATATTACCCTCGATGTACAATTGCATTTGCAAACATTAATTGATTCGTAGCTTGCCGGCTGCGTGCCTCAACTCACTGGCTAGGTTTTCTGTTCTGATTTCAATTTGAAGCTGAGCATTCGCCTTCATAATTTCGTTACAAATACAATCAGCAGTATAGAAGTTGGCAAAACGAAGTTCTTTATTTTGCGTTTCTTTAGTTTCACAACTCTAGCACGAAGAGATAAAAAATGCATTCAAGATAATTTGCTTTGTCCGCAACAGAAAACGTTTTCTTGTTCATATTTTAACTAAGCATGAAGCTTTGTCAAAAGCAACTGGAATCGAAAACTAGAGCTATAAACATTTGCACAAGGGCTCAAAAGTTCACTACAAGATAGCTGTCTAACTTTACCCCAGTACTGACAACCTCAACATGTTTGTTCGAACACAAAACAGACAAGCTTGATTGGACTTACCAAATCGATGGATTCGCCTATTTGCTCTCCGGAAACAACACTTCGGTATAATTCAACAGCAGCGGGAAGACTGAAAAGCCCACAAATGTGAAAATAGATCAAACTTACGACTGATGTTGCCAAGAATAACTTCTAAAGGCAATGATGAAAAGTTTCGGTTCAGAGTGAAAGTGCTAAATATAAGCCCTCGTGTTCTGAGCTGGATCGCACCAAATGAGCGTCAGCTGAATTGTTGTGCATGTTTACCAAAAAAAGTCTTGTCGAAAAACGCAGGGTGAATCAGGTAATTCTCATACGACTTCGCCCTAACAATATCAACAAGTACAGTTGAATTGAAATTCCAAGAATATTCATGCAAAACATTAAAACTACGATAACGGGTAACCCTAACGCCAGTGTATCGCCGCGATAACAACACTTGATCCGATTCGGAACAGCTTGGATCAAAAACACCAACCAAAACTGATAAAACTATCCAATCACAGCGGAGCATCTTGCCTTAAATGCCTTGCCTAACATGACCTCATCGCCTGTCGAAACTCAACCACATTATGGTTAACGCACTCAGCGAGAGAATTAGAATCTACCTTGAACAAAACCTCTGTCAATCAACGAACGATAGATTGCATTTGACGAATTCATTGTTAGGGAAGGATTGCAGATAAACCCCTGCAATTTTACGAGAAATGGGCGTGTTAGCATTCTATCTATAAATTTGAACGTAAACTGTGTTAAGAAAGGTTTGCTAGGAAACCTCTAAATACAGACACATCACCAGACAAATGTTAATATTGCAGCGTTTCAAATTTGACACAAAATTAATCAATTTCTATTACAAAGTGTAACCAAAAAGGCATATACATGAGTACCAAATCAATACAGGATGATTTTAACAAGGCTTTAAACGATTTTCTGAAATGATTTTAGTCAAGACTTTGAAATACCTGACACATCTCAAATAGTTTCAGTGATAAATTTAAAGCTCGCAAGATTACCTTTCAAAGCAAAAACTCCCCAAGTAGTTGCTTTCATGTTTATAAGAGCATCTGACAAACCTTAAAACTTTGAATACACCGCAGCCACGCTGTAATGGAATCACAGGACGTAGGTACCGGCAACAGAACAGAGAACTGGTTAACGTTCTTCCACAAGTGCTAATGAACTTGTCATAGGCAGGCAAACTTTCGAGCATAAGAAGCCAGACAGAGTGACATGGCGATCTGAGAAACGGTTAAACTTTGGAAACACCGCAGCCACGCTGCAATGGGATCACAGGACGTAGGTACCGTCAATAGAACAGAGAAATGGTTTGTGTTCTTTCACAAGTGCTATTGAACTTGTCAAAGGCGGGTAAACACAGAGTGACATTGTGATCACCCGACGGTATGACAGAAAACCAAATAGACTATGTAGCCATTTACAAGAAAAGGAAGAGGTCACTTCAAGACATCCAAGTGAAGCGCAATACTGATAAAGGATCCGATCACCATCCTGTTGCAGTTATATAGATTAAGTTACTGGCTGTTAGAAACATAAGATCTACGAGGAGCAGGTGCAGTACCGCGAAGTTGTGAAACCGAGATGCTCTGCAAAACAAGGATACTTCGAACACGCAGTTTAAAGATATGTATACTGTAACGTGTGAATAAGTGCTGGTAAGATAAAACATGACAGGTAAGAACGGATGAGTCAGACAACTTGGAGTTTGGTGGAAGAGAGACGAGCGATGAAGAGCAAGATAGAAATCGCCAAGACGGGGAAACAGAAGGTGGCCACAGCGCTTGCACTAAATGAACAACATCAAGGACGGCTACACAACCGCAAAACACTATTCAGAAAAAAAAAAAAAGCTCGAAGAAAACCAGTTAAGGACAAGAGTGGGACAGTATTGGCCAATATCGACAACCGTCTGAAATGCTTGAAGGAAAGTTTTGGAAAGGTTCTGAAGAGACCACCGTCTGTCAGTCACGCAGATCTGCAAGATATCCCACCGCTGGCAACTAAAATTCATCCTATTACTAGAAATGAAGTGATAAGTGCGCTTAGACGCTGAAGGATGGTAAGGCAGCCGGGCCTGACAACATTCCTGTAAAAGAAATGTTGCACACAATGTTATGGCTTCAAACGCATAATTTCCACGAATACAAAGTTGTAAATAACACTAAATTAAAATTTTAAAAAATTTAAAAAAAAAACATTCCTGAAGAAGCTTAGAAAGAAGTCGAGTGTGTTTTAAAGGAAGTTAAATAAGAAACAACCCTGAGGACTGAAATTAGGGTCTCTTGGTGAAGCTACCAAAGAAAGGTGACCTCAGTGTTTGCACCAACTCGAGAGACATCAAACAGTAAACAAAGTTCGAAGAGAGACTGCGAGACGAGCGTGACGTGCAAACACAGGAACCGCTCGTGTTGCCACTAAACTGCAACTTTAAGAATTATCCGTAGAGTCCCTTAAAAGGTAGAGTGGATTATATATGACCTATTAAACTTTGAGAAAGCTTATCTCCGCGAAATGTCCTGGAAGGCCTTGAGGCGTTAAGGCATTTCTAAAAAGATCGTGAGTATGATTCAGGTACAACGGCTTCCAGGCAAGAAGGTCACACAATGGGAGGGCGACCAAACCGTTGGAAGTGATCGCAGTATGACGGGGATGCTTACTTTCTTACTTCTATTCCTGTTGGCACTAGACTAGGTAAATAAACAAGCACTGCTTAGAAAAAAAACCGGAAATCAGTTCATTGTGCTAAGGAAGCGCGAAGAACTGGTTTCCGAAGATTTGGAATTTTCCGATGAAATTGAGTTGTTAGTCAGAAGAACGCTCATGCCTGTAAGAGGTTCGAGGCAATACCGAGTGAGGCTTCTTAAGTGGGACTAAGTGTAAACAGAACAAAAACTTAAGAAATAAGACGAGGCAACTCAAACAACACTGGAAACATCTCGTCCAAGGAGTTATATAGTGTTCCTTACATTAAAAGGAATTGACTTGGGGCTCAAAAGTTTCATATAAAAACTTTTGATTGAGATATACTTGATCATTTTCGTATCGGGGAACATGTTTTTCAAGTGCGTTATTTTTTACTTAATACTTTTAGAATTATGAACCTGATTCTTTACCCAGGGTTGCCACTCTTTACTGGATGTAAAATTCAAGGACTTTTCCAGGACTTTCCAGGACCTTTTCAAGCAAATCCAGGACCTTGTTATCAAATAAGTGACACTTAAAACGAATGCAGATTGGCTGAATCCTAACGAAAAATAACCAATAACAGATCGCTTTAAAAAAAATAAGCCTCCCGGATTCGCGTTTTTTTTAAAGAACGTTTTCAGATCAAAAGTATTATAACAAACAGCTTATTTTTACTAAGTTTGGAATAAAGAAAGAAAGTTCTTGCCCATTCCTGGATTTTCAAGGACAACGACCCAAATTCAAGGACTTTCCAGGGCCTGGAATTTTTCTTTCCTAGTTCCAGGACTTTCCAGGATTTTCAAGGACCGCGGCAACCCTGTTTATCGCAATGGGAATCAACCAAACTTTATGAGCAAAGTAGATCGTGGTTCCTCTACCGCAATTCGTACTCTTTCAATTTTCAGATATCTTCGTGTCTTTTCAAAGGCTGAACGGGGTTAGTGACTACTAACAAACGGCAAAACTGCATCTGACTATTGTTAAAACAAGGTTAAATTTTTCTAATAACGGCCGAAAATATTTGACAATTGACAACGTACAGAAGTCTTTAAAAACGAACTCGAGCCCACTGAAAAGGAGAAGAGATTAAGTCAAGACTGGTAAATTTTGTTTAGCTCACAACATTTTTATTGTAGCTATTGTGTTATGGATACTTTTTGGTTGCTAATTATTAAATAAAGAATTCCTCCTACTGTGCTCTGTTCTGTTGTTAAAAAGATATATAGAAAAATTAGTTCGATCTGATTGGACGAGAGCCTCTTTTGTTAATTCCAAACAGTGCAATTACAAATCAAAACAGTAAATGTAATTGTACTGTCGCTTCGTTCGTTCAATTTTAAGTTAGTCTTTGAAATATTTACTCGTGCTGATTATAATCCCGAACTGCACTCCAAATCATATGATAAGCAATACAAAGAAAACAGAAAAAGCACGAAAGAAGTAGAGGAGAAACACAAGTGACCTGCAGGCACTTTGACTTCACGAGCTTTTCAAACAAACACACATCTAACGTTTTATTAAAAACAATAATTAAGAAAACGCTTTCCAAGTGCTTTACAAAGAACAGATCACAGTCGAGGCTTCTTTGTTTTTTTTTTAATAAATTTAAGCACACATTAAATCAAAAAATTTCAGTAATAATAGGTAGAGCTTGAATTGCTTTAGACAGAACTCTTGACAAAGATAATTTACATTTTAACGAACGCTATCTAGAACTTCTGCTTATTGCGCTTGACTCTATAACGGAGACTCCCAGTGCGTTGCTCCTTTGCTTCTTCTGTGATTCCAATACGTTAAATCGTTTCTAATGCTCCTGCTCCTACCAAAGTCATTTTCTACGTCATGTAAAAGCGTTCTATTCTCAGTGCTATTTCCTTTCTGTGACTTCTTCCGTGATACATTCCCGGTACAACAATTTGAATACAATTTGTCTTGGCTAAGAAACAAGAATCTTTTTAAAGTTTGCTTCAGTTTAGTAGCAGCGAACTGTATGTTTTCACATTTCTGCTCAAAATATTCCCCTTCATCATCAATATTGTTATTAGAAACACTTCTCAAACTTGCAAAATCAGAAGCAATCAAAGCCCGGGTTTCCTTTAACGCCGTTTCGGTTGCAGTCGATAAATCTTCGGAGTAATCCAAGAGTTTCGTGAAATCCATATTTTCACAAGCCTCCGCCGTTCCTCGCGACATTTCACGAACTGTGTTAAGAATGGTTCTAATTCTGTGAACAAAAGTTTTGGTGTACGTCCGTCTTCTTTTCCTTGTCATGTCATTCGTCAGAGCACTCAATGAAAGGATTTCTCGCTGCAAAATTCGAGATAAAGTATAAACATTTTTAGTCATTGGGTTATTCCGTGATTTACGTATATTTATCTATTGCCTTATGTCTTCTTCAAAAGCCGTTCGACTTATGTTTATTTTCTACCTTCAATACTAGTAGAAAGCATTTTGGATTTGGCATAAATGAGAAATTCAAGACCATTATTACTACCACGGGGTGGGGGACTTGAACAAGAACTCCAAACTGAAAGATTCCCGTAGGATAGACTGGCAGCGTACAAACACTGCTGCTCGAACCTGCCACCTATAGGTGGCGAGTGCTACCAAGAATTTGAAGGCTGGCTATACTACAAGATTCTGTGGAACCTTAGAGACTGATCAACTAAAGTTTTGTTTTCAACGATTGGAGGAATCAGCTTTCCTGGGCAGACAATTTTTCGTCCACACAAAACTACAGTCGCAGACGTAGTACGGATTGAACACATACATAGCTACTAACCTTGTGCTCAGGCTACCAACATGTTGCCTCTGGTAGCAGCTGGCTATTTGTAAAAAGTTTTTAAGTTAACTCGAAACACAGGAACAAGTTTCAGGCAATAAATCCTAGAAAGGCTCGAAAAGAATGTTCGCGTGCTTCTTGCTCACTGACTGTTTATAACAGGAATCGCACGTTTTTGGCCAAAAAAGGACATTTCCAGGACTTTATTGAGGACCACATTTCCATATATTAGTAAGAACATGAAATTTGCTTCGATTGCAGCAATACAATCTCGGCAATAAATGCGATCTTTTCAATGGTGTTAAACACTGAAAACATGAAAAAAGCAAGTATTCTTCTCGTTGATCATAATCGAGGATTTTCCAGACCTTTTAGTAATTTTCGAGTTCTACGAAGCAGCGAATTTTTGTTTTTCCTTAACTTTCAAGGAATCCAAGGCTCGTACGAATCCTGTGATAAATTTTCAACCAACGAAGTATACCCTATTTTGGCCAGAAAAACATTGCATCCGGGTTTCAACTTGCACTAGATTCTGCGATTAACACTTATGCTTAAAAGTATAAAAAGAAAACATTTACTGCTTTGTATGTTAAACGTCTATTCGTACTTCCTTTTTAAAGAACGCCACGACTTGTAGAAAAAAGAGAAAGTTTAGGTGAATTACTGAATAGATAAGAGATTTCAAATAGGTGTGCGCAGGGATGGGGTAGCTGAGTAAATCATCACAAGTAGGAGACGGGTGAAAAGGATTACAGATGCACAATCATGAGAATAGGCGCAGACATAACCCAAGACCTCACCTGAACATCTTCACCTTGGTGAAGAAAATCTGAGACAGCTTTCACAAGTTTAACAACATCTTCAGTCACTTCTTTCTCCACCTTAAAAATGGCAAAACCAGTAAGAATCATATGTAG
>JANVCF010181613.1:0-10939 GCA_025388745.1 Hydrozoanthus gracilis
ATTGTTTCGGCCTCTTTTTCCGAAGGTAGCGGTGGCCTTAGACAATAAGAAAACGTGTAAGTTTAAGTTATTTACATTAGTTATCGATTGGAGGTACGACTAGAAACAGAAAATATGTTGCTATATTTGTGAAAAAATTCAAAACCGAAAGGTTGAATTATTTGATCTTGTCTGTTATCAAGACCGTTTATTTGCAACTCTACAGGATTGATCCTGTTCAATGGAGTAGCAGAAAATTGTTGTGCTCTCTTACAGTTTAGTTTTTTCTGCGCTCTCGACCAATCACAGCGCGCGTACCAATTGGGATATTTTATAAAAATGGTTAAAAAGAGTTTTTTGTTTATTAAAAAAGTACTTAACTTCAAAAACAAAAAGAAGCCTGCATTTATTTTACAGAAAAGCTGGAGCAGGAAATACTTTGAGAGGCAGAGCATAGCCAAACATGATTACATGTTTCACAAATAAAGGACAAGTCAATTTAGAAAACCAAAACTCCCTACATCTATACAGTATTTCCTCTACACCCGAAAGGGGTAATTCACCACTGTATTCAAAATCTCTATTACTAAAGAAATCAACCATCTGACTGAAGACTGTCCTCCGCTTCAGTTGTGCTTTTGCCTGTCATCATTTTGGTATGTTAGAAAACCTTTGCTCGGACACTTCACCTGTAAATGGCCAAATCGACCGCAAAAAAAGCAGGAACCAAGGGCCGATCTTGCCAAAGGACGTTTGGAGACCATGGTTGGGAAAGGCTGCGACAAAACACAGGACGAAGCAAAATTCCGTTGCAGATTTGCTCTTGTAGTACGCTTATCACGGCGCTTCTTCTGCGCCCTCTTTTCTGATCTGTGTATTTTCTTATCTTCCTCGGAGTCCAACGCTAGCTCGTCCGCCTGGTATTCTTTCACCGTTTCCAAGCTAAACTCAGACTTATCCGCTATTCTTATCAACTTAGTTCTATGATTGATAATCGAAGCACCTTTCAGTGTAGCCTTCGCTCGCCCAACCCTGTTTTTGTCCAAATCGGCGAGGGCCTCTTTGAACTTCTCAAGCACTTTTACACTGTGGTCAAGTTTTTGCTGATTTCCGGTTTTTTCAATTGCTTCGCCTCCAACTTGAGCGTTTGCTTGCTGGCTCTAAATTTGATGAATCTTGAACGTTGTCGAATCTCCGTTGAAATTCGGTTAAGTGATCGTCGACTGCTTTAGCCAAAGACTGAGAAATCAAGCTAACCGAGTCACTAACGGCTTTCTGAATGACGGCTTGAATTTCAAAATTAATCTGTTGACTTGAAGTTTCTCTGACATAGCCGAAAGTGTGGTGGTTAGGTCACAGACACAGAGTAACGACCGAGAATGAATGCTAACAACGCTACATCAACTTATATACGCTAATTACTGACACAACTCAAGAATGCCAAACATCCTCAACTAGATAACGCAATTCACACTTACGCTCTCCAGAGACTGAACACAACGAACAGAAAACAATCATCTTCTAATGTTTGCAACCGAAGAGACTTTTCTATTCTTCACTGTTATTAATTCCTTTCGTAGAAAGGAGCTTTTTTTAGTTCAAAGATGCTTATGATTTCTAAAGCAACCACTTCTTCCTCATGTTGTACCCCGTTGTCATTTGAAGTGATTTCTCGAAGCATGCTTTCAGTTAGGCTTTGTGATGGGATGCATGTTTCGAATGACTGCATTTAGAATATGTCCCTGCAACTCATCACTAAGGAAATTCATAAACGATGTTGAGTTAAATTCAGGAGCCATCGCGTCAAAATTCGTTGATCTCAGGGGGGTCTTGTCAATCTTTCCATATTCAAACCTGCAAGTTTTTAAGTCTGCTATTATGCAACACTATTCATTGGGTTTTGCCTTTCTTTTCCACATACCCAGTTTTGAAGTCGAAGATTGCTCCATGTTATTATGAACAGTCTGTTCGATATCAACAACACTGCAGCTACATACCTTTTACAATGTATCTCTTACAAACAACTGCATTTAAAAATGGTTAATCATAGCTGTAAAATACTGCAAGGTTCTCTGAAATTAAGAATAAGATCACCAACCGGGAAATATTTTATAGCACTAGTTAATATAAATAAGATCTAACATCAAATCATTTTGAGTTTAAAAACACTGTGCTACATAAATTATATTATTTTATATACAAAACCTTTAAAACCCTTAGATTTCCGGTCCCTTTTCAATAAATTTGTTTCCCATCAAATTTTCTATAAATATAATGTCAGAAATAAAATGACGAAATAATTGCTTCCGATAAAAGCAAACATAGTAAAAAATAAGTAAATACCTATCTCTTCGTTCGTATCAGCTAACGAAAAATACTAGTTTGAAATTCAAATTTTTAGACGAAATACGTCACGTGTGATGACGAAATTTACATAAGGTGGAAGCTCTAGGCTCCAACTTTCCTCTGGTGCTCTTTTTTGAGAGAGATTGAGCAACAATACGCCCCCCAAATAAGGAACGATAAAAGGCTGTTTCGCTGAAGGCCAGTGCCCGGCTTGAACATGGCGGTCGCTCCACTCGAAAATGACCGAACTTCCATTTCGTATAGCTGGCAATCAAGAAAACCTGCTGCTCCAGAAATTTTTGTGTTCTTGGAAAATTAATTAAGGCGGGGTCTAACTGAACTCAGCCGTTACGTGTGGCTTGTTTAAAATGGCTGTAGCTCCTAGGGTTTTACTAAAAGTTGTTTTTACATCTTTGGAAAGGTCTTGGATCATAGATTATAGAAATGGCAGAAAAAAGTGCCGAGTAGACAATTGTAATCTGACACCACAACGTCAAAGAGAACACACACAGCGAGTGACTTGTTGGTACTTAAGAAAAGAAATATTCATGTAGTTTTCAGGAAATTATCATTTTATACCATTTTAACGATTCAAGAAGGCTAGATATCAGGATGAACAGAGGGATTTGCAAAAGAACAAAAATTTACAAAACTACGCCAGTGTCAAACTACAACATCAGAAATGAGTTTTTCCCACATAAGAACTTTTTTCTACATTATATTCGCCATATTCCTCTGCTCATTCTGAATAGCTCAGTAAGAAGTACAACTTCTGAAAATTTCGTGTTGATTGACTAAACCGTTTTTGAGAAATCTTTTCTTAAAGGCCGATAATGCAATTTTCGGCAAATTGACGATAAAGTTTAACAATAGAAGATTGTCGCACACAGTCAGATTTTTCTATTTAAAATCCTCCCAATATGTGTCTTGAACAGAAATGAAGGTCTTACTGTCCCCGTCACTTATCATCCATTTGTACCTCATGTTATGGTACTTAGTCGATCAATTTCAGAGCACCACAGCTCCTTCAGCTTCCATTGCTGGTGAACTTCCTTCGAAATTTATGTCACAGTCACCAGTTGCAGCATGCTCCAGCTTCCATTCCTCATTCCTGTAAATTGTGATCTCTTCAGGTGACATTTTGTGCATTCTCTTTACAAAACGTGATGGTCCAAAACCTTACCAGTATCCAGTGAGATGAAAAAAAAACAATTCCAGTCAATGAAAAAAGCTCCGCTTCGCCCATCCAATCTAAACTTGCTGCAACATCAATGATTATATTCTCATCCTCCTCTGAAAACTTTTTCTTTAGCCTCTGGGTAATATTTTTCCTTTCTAAAGTTTGAAGCTCAGAACTCTCGTGACAGGAGCTGCACTCAATAGACAGAGATGAGTTCAGTCCCGCCTTTGAAGGTGTGTCCTCAATAATTAATTTTCCTGCAACAATATCACTTTTAAACATTCAGAAGACTTTTAATCCTACACAATTTGTTGATCAAAACAAATGTTGTAATATAATTATAGAGAAGACGAACACGAGTTGTACTCAAATTTATGTCGAACAAACTTTAAACTCGATCAGTTAAAATATACTCAAACCGAGACAATTTCGTGAAATATAAACACAATATCAAAAAAAAAAAATACGAACCTTCTTCGCACCTGTGGACGTTGGAGAGAAATGAAGGTAAGCATCCCATATCAACAAGTTTATAACCATGACCATATTCGTCGAAGGTTTCATTATCAGTGCTTTGTTCACAAATTTCTCCTTCATCAGAACTTTCTATACAGCCTTGCTAGCTCAGTTTTCTCATCGAAACACTAACAGCTGTTCCGTTGTTGCCATCAGCATCTGATTGAGATGGAGAAGGGAAATTTTGTGCTTGAAAATTGCTCGACTGGTCGACCCTAATGGCAGCCTCCGAGTGAGGTTCGCTCTCAACTAAAGGACTTGCTCGACTCTTTTTTGCCTGCTTTTGAACTCCACAAACAATTCCTTTCCTCTTCTTTCTATATATACTTTCTTTTTTCGTTCCAACCATACTCAGAAAAGCAAGATAAACTTGGAAATTCTAACTTTCAAATTGCATCGTACCGCACGTTTGTAAACAAAATCTTGTGTCTGCATCCCATAATATTGCTAAACTTTAAAAAGAACTGCTGGCCAATGGCTGAAGTGTTCACCTGTTAATTTTTTTTAAGGCAAACTTTGGGCGGATAAAAGCGCGTCTAACGCAGAGGACGCGCTCTCCGTTGCCATGGAAATAAAACGCATAAAATATATCACCTTTTTTAAAATGGTTTTTTCACATTGAAAAAATGCTGAAACACAAAGAATTTTAGTTGTCACTTTTCTAAGCGAACCCTAAAAGGGTAGACACCAAAGGAAAAAAAATTTGTAGTCTGGCTCCGTTTTCAGGTAGGCCCCCGCCTTAAGCAGTTTTACAGCTGTAAAATTTCGCTGTTTAACAGTAGCACAGAATGTGAAATAAAAGACTCATTATATTCACACTTTTTGTGTCAAGTTGGTCAAGTTAGTGTGCCAACCTACTTCGAAATCTCATGTGATCTGCATTCACTTGACAGTGACGTAGAATTTAAAATTAAAATTAGACCTAACGAGCGTGAAACGGTCCTAACGGCCTAGCGCTCTGCCCGTTACTATACGTTTTCCCATGCAGGGTCACATTTTGTAATACACCAGAATAACCTTTTTAAAATATACGCAACAGGTTAAAAACTACTACACCGCTATTTTAAAGAGCAACAATAGGGAAACTTGCAATTTGAAAGTAAACCGTTTGGAATTAATGTGAAAGATCACAGGGTAAAAAAAAAACACCTTAAACCAATCACCGTTGCAAGGAACGGAAAATAAGTGAAAAATCGAAGCTTGTTTTGCGGGGCACGCAATTTACTAATAAAGCTTAACCTTTGGGGAAAAAAAATTGGTAGTTTTAGTCCTGAATCCACCTTCCCATTTTTCCCTTTCTAGCATAGAGCTTAAATGCTTTTGTTAATGTGTCACACCACACAAGGTATTCTACACTGAGTTTTATTTTTTTAACTTAGCACATTGAATCTTCTAACAGGACATTCTCTTGGTGATTTTATAATTTTTGTTGCAACTTTAAGTGCTATACTTTGGTTCTGTTAGATTTTTGTAGTAATACAGCTTTAGCTTCGACAATGTTTTAACAATTGAGGCAGAAATTAACTTCATCAACAAAGTTCAGATTTCTTGCGCTTCCTAATTAAGTTAGTTAGTTCCTAATTAAAGTCTGGCAGCAGTAACATGCTTTAGATCAATCATAAAAAAAGCCAGTTTTGTTTAACCTTGACTCAAAAAACGACGTGGTGCAACAATTATGACAACGACATGCGGAAATCTGTGCCAGTACAAGGAAGATGTAGGAATAAAATAAGATGTACTAAGATCAATGTTGGTTCGTACGACGTGTATTGACTGGTAAGTTTCCCCACGGGCTTTAAACTTGCGTTTAATTCTTTCCACCACCCTTTTGGCGTTATCCCCGCCCTCCTGCCCGATAATGCGTTTGGTTGATGGGCTACGGGAGGGAAGATTACGTTTTGGCAGCCTAGTTACAACAACATTGACTCCCTCATATCCAAACTCGTGAAAGAACCGTCCAGTAACAGTATGTATTCTAAAGTTGTAAATGGGCTCATATAGGGTTACTACCCAATAAAAATCAGTGTAAGTGCTTCTCAGATAGTTCTTGATTATATATGCTTTTTGTTTCAAAGACTTTCCCTTGTGTTCCCTCAAGAGTCTGCGAACGTCATCTTTATGAAGAGTTTCTGAAAAGGAAGAAGGTAACGTTTTGGAATCATTAAAAAAAAAAAGGGAAAACAACACTAATACAAATCATCAAAAAAATGTTTTATTATTTTTGTGATGGAGTATGAGAACAGTGATTGGATATTTTGGTTCTTACTGGATATTTTAATTGGCATTTGAGTTATCTTAACTATATTCTTAAAAACGTTAAAAATCAACGTTTCGAAGTCGTCCTGACTTATTTCTCAAGGATTGAATTTAGATAGTAAGTAAACTTGTGAACAAGGGATTATCTAAAAAGTCTTCGTTCACAAAATTAGAGTTATTTCTTAAAAATGAATGTATAACTAGTTTATGACGTTTGTGCAAAATCATGAAACACTGTTTACCCTTTCAATTCTTACATACCAATACTTTGACAGCGCGCTGTTGCAATCTCTGATGTTCCTTGTTTTAGGAAATTACCCCCCGAGCAGTAAATAGTAGACGGTCCAAAGAGCTTGTGATCATAATCACATACAACTGAGCACCTGTCCCCTTCGTAGGTGACTGGAGGGCAGTTTGCTCTCCCATTCGGAACTGGGAAGTTGTTTGTACACCTTTGTCGACACCGTACCATGGTTCCACATTGTTCTCTTCGATTTTCCAGTCTGCATCTGATACCAAGAACATCAACACCTTTGCTTAATGTTTTCCAAAAACCTTGACGATTGTCCGTCCTATAATTTTTACACGTTAAAGCTAGGGAGAGTTTTGAGGTGTGGGACCAAGATGAAATACATGGATTAAAACCGATATAGAATCTCTGATACAACTACACTTAGGAGACGTCAACCTTCTTAAGCCAACGCGACCAAGTGAAACACCTCATTCGTTCCAATTAAGAAAACTTGCTTTGAAACTTGAGCACTGGGATTCAAAGGCCAACTACGTACCATAAGCATAAGTTACCCACCGTAATATTTTTCTTGCTTAAAGTGCTACTATTACGAAACCTGTACACTGTTTTATTACCTTTTTTCAACATGAATCCATTCCTTAGATGTATATTAACATATTAATTCGTCCAGAAATCTAATTTGAGTCTCTCATTGAACTTTACAGAACGCGCAAAGTAACGCATTTTTTGGCCGCCACTGCGAATTTATGTTCCAGCAAAACAATACGAGCCCGCGTTGATGATGCGGTAAACCACTTAGACATAAGCTCGTGAGCAGCTCGTGACGTATGTTTCCCAACAGAGTTCGATTTATCGCTTATGTGCTGCAAATTTTCTGACTTTTTAAGTTTGAAATGGAAAGCGAAAACGAAAGTAGTCTGACAGAAAATGAAGAAGAAACATCTTCAAGTGAAGTCGAGTACGACGGCTTCGGTTACGACGAAAGTTTGGAGCCTGTTCCCAATGAAGAGGAAGTTTCGGAGTACACGGCGAGACTTCAGGAAGAGACTGAGGTGGACGAAAAGCTACAACGTAGATTTACACGGGAAATCGATGTGCAAGAGTGGTAAGTAGATTTTTTATCCCTTTAACGAACCTTCTCCTCAACTCGCAATGGTACAAGTAGCCATATATTTATTTCCCTCCCTTAGATGCAAATGCTCGAACAGCTCTTTGTCTCAAGTAACAAAGCCCGAGGAATGCTGGTGTTGTGGAGATATCAAGCAATGTAACCAGAGGATGGAAGAGGTTGAAAAGGGGGGAGAATGTATCACGAGTCATCCAGGATTTCAATTGAACTGTCTCGAGGAGTGGGTGCTCAAAACGGCGGCGGTAGGGCTCAAAACAAGGAGCAGCAAATCGTATTCCACGGTCAAGGTTAATAGGGATGCGAGTGACAACGAGTAAGTCTGTTTACAGTAGAGCCATTTCTTGTGTGTACCGATACAATATTTCGGGATTACTGTTGCTATTATACTTTTTTTGCCAGAAATAATTTCTGCTTTTCAAATTTCTTGACCCAATTTGTACAAGCCACCAAAAACCATTTGCCCTAGGACTAGATCCCTGAAAAACCAAGTTGTCTCCACTGATAACAGACCTGATAGAAATATAGTTAAAAAGAAAAAGTTGATTGAAAAGTTTTGGTAAATGGTTAATTTCAAAATGGATAAGATATTTAATTATAACACTTACAACTTAAGATCTAACAATAAATACATCATAAGGAAAACGAACACGGACCGCTTTAGAAATTTTGTTACATGTAAATATTCAAGATATTTATTATAATGTTGTAATTTTGTGTGCTGCTGAACTGACCGTGCCTGCAATTCAGGTTTAACCAGCAAGAGGTATAAATAAACCTATCATTATCATTATCATTATAACTGTTATTTGGCATCCCTGAAGTGAAGTTTGTGCAAGTCACTGAATTCAGTGGTTGAATCAATTTAAAAATCTTACATTAATTTTGTCTATTCTCTTCAGATTTTTCAGGTCTGTGTCCTACAGGCAATATGTGCGCCTCACCTACGAGTATGTTGGTTGGTCAACAAGAATTCCACTGCCAAATTGTGTTTACAATAAAATAAGGGAGGCTTTTCCAAGTGACACATATCGTGGCTATGTAGAAGAGGAGGATGAGAACAGTGAGCAAGATGAGTAACAATATTATAAATTTTATTTGCTGGTTTGAGCACCCATTGCTTGAGACAGTTCAATTGAAATCCTGGATGACTCATGATGTACATTATCCCTCCTTTTCAACCTCATCCATCCTTTGGCTACACTGCTCAATAAGCATTCTTCAGGCTTTGTTACATGGGATAAAGAGCAGTTCAAGCACTTGCATGGAGGTTTCTGTGAAGTTTTCCTCCACATCTGTGCCTCCGAGAAGTCTTGCAGAAGTGTACTCCAAAATGTCCTCTTCAACAGTTTGGAACAGGCTCCAAACTCAAATCAAGGTAACAAACAAAGTTATAAGTCAATAAATTGCAAGAAGAAATCATAAAATTTTGTATCTGAGTTTTTATTATTGTACACATACATTTTTTTCTACTTTTATTGTTGGGTTTCCTATGTTAAATTTCCTAAAGGAGCCTTAATTTTCATGTGAGCTTGTAGAGGAGCTAGGGCATCGCCCCTTCTTGTGGCCTCTCCTTAGCTGCCCACATGTACGACATTTCGGAGCTCTTCTCTTGTTTGAAGTCTGTGCCCGGTTTGTTATATTTTGAAGTTCAGCATCTGAAAACCAAAGGAAATGTTAACACAGTATAAAATAAAAAGTTACTGTGTAAGTGATTATAATTGTTCAGACTGAATTGCTGTAGCAATTATATTTATTTAGCATTTCAAATGTGTATAAATGCTAGCAAGAAGCTTGGACTATCTACTGATAAAGAAGTAGTAGGGCACCTGAGCAAGTTGGGGGGCAGATGGTTGTTTCTTTTTCTTTTCTGTTTTTAAACTTCTCCTTGGCAGCATCGGGATTCTGCTTTTGTTTCAGCATGCTGTGCAAGGGCTTTGGAACGCTTTTCTTCAGCTCCTCAGCAAGAAGCTTTAGATCTTTTCTCGGTGTTGTCATCAAGACTTCAAAAATCTCACCAACATACTCTAGGGAAACAATAGGCAACAAGTATAAATTCAAATTATTGTTGGGTGAATGTTGCTATTTATGGGCCTAAGTCCGAAAATTTATCAAAACCTTAGTAAAACAAACACAGAGTTATCTGGTTTTTATTTCAAGTTTGATTTTCAATTGAAAGCAGAATTCTCAACACCACTATTTTCATTTGATTCAACCTGTATTTCAGTCAATTGTCTGAGTGTATAAATTTATAAAAAACAACCATTTATACTCACCATAGTTCTGTTCAGTTCTGACTTCTCGTACGGTGCATTCCCCTTCCTTGAACTTAGGATATTTCACTGCGAGCTTTTTTTCCCCCTTATCATCAGTCTTTTTAGGTTGTAGTTGAAGTGAACCGCTGCAAGAATAGACCTTAAAAAAGAATTTGTTTTTGTTTTCTTAAGAAAGTCTTGCATAACTTCACATACCCTTTATTCAATGTGTACTATGTATAACACTCAAATCTCACTTGAATCTCACCTACTCAGAAGGCCAAGGTATGAAAAGGAGAACATTTTTTGGCGCAAACTGGTTGACTACTGAATGATAGCCATCAAGACAACTTGTTTTGTGTATTGGTGAGGCTTGCCTGATACCTCTCAGCAGAAAGGAATTGTTGAGGGCATTGCACAATTTCTCATAAACAGCAGAACCTATAACCAAAACAACAAGTGTTTTTAAGTGAGAAATATTTTTATTGATAAACTGATTGGAATGTTATAATCTATTTACAGCCTTCAATGAAGTACTAAGTTGAGTTTTACTTACCTACACTTTGTTGGGAAATAAAAAGTTTATGTGCTTGGGGCTAATCTTGATAGTAAAGGACTGGTTACAGTTTAGGAAAGGAAATATATTGACTGTATCCCCAAATTCATACTAATTTTCACGTTCCTGTTGCATTTTTTATTTTATTTACTCTATTTAAGTCATGTATTCTTTAAGCTTTGAAGTGAAACAAATGTTCATAGTTTTATTGCATCTAGTCCCATGGCCCAATAAAGGAATGCAAAATTGTTGATCTCACCCTTATGGCATGTTAAAATACATCCTAACAGGTCAACAAGGTTCGGCTCATTATTGATGATAAGCTTTAGTCTCTAGAGGTTAAAGGCAAACCTTTTGTAAGCCAAAGCTTCTCTGATGTAAGTCTCCCATGTGCACATTTATCAAACAGCCTGTTTGGGATGTTGGTATGCTGGTTGATGATATGGTACTGGAATGCTTTAAACTTAGCTAT
>JANVCF010181635.1:0-10938 GCA_025388745.1 Hydrozoanthus gracilis
CTTACTTACTTCCGTCCTCCCTTTCTTATTTTCTTCTTCCTTCCTTCCTTCCTTCCTCCCTTACTTACTTACTTCCGTCTTCCCTTTCTTATTTTCTTCTTTCTACCTTCCTTCCTCCACCCTTCACCCGAAGGTTTTGAGTTAACACAAAGCAATCAGTTTACTAAGAACAAGCAGAACACTTTTAAAACTTTACCCTTGTGATGTCGTCGTCGCGATGACAACAAAACGTATTAATTCGTTAGTTAAGCCCTTTAACAAGGGATTGTTGACAAGAAAATAAAATCAAATATAGTTATAAAGATTCTTATAAACTGTAATGTTTAATCACAAAGGATACGCGTTTGTGACCAATCGAATGGCGGCTAGCCTCAATGGATGATGAGGACCCAGCAACCACAGCGACCGCGCTCGGTTGAATCTGTGGGCGTGGTCATACCTTTCGCCCCACCTGCGCCGGCTAAGTACTAGGAACGTCTCTTGGCTGGGTTCCTGTATTCGAGATAAAAATGCTTTTTCCCCTTTACTTTGTTCAAGTGTTATAACTTTTAAAACAATTATTATATTGTTTACCTGAACAATTTAAAACATGGAGTTTCAGGGTTCTATTGCTGTGGCAAATCAAAAAAAGTTTAATGAATAATATCTAAATGTAATCCCGAGCATAATGGAAACCTGCACTCAACATGTTCTTATATTGTTTAGGAACATCTGCTCAGTATCCAAGAAAAGGTAATTTGTAGGGCGTCTAAGGTGAACCCTTAGAGAGTCGCCATCTTTACGCTCGCGATCTAACCAGTTACATCGCAACGCCAAATTACAGTCTGGTGTCAAAGAAAATATAAGATATGGAGGAAAACCTTTAGGTTTACTAGAAAATTTCACCAAAAATGCAAGCAATAAAACGGTCCAAACAATGCCGTAAAGCTGATTCTTTTGACAGTTTGAAGTTGTGACATCAGACGTCAGTACAACATGGTGGCCTTCATGGGATTGACTAATGCTTTCTTTACTCATTTTGCAGAAAGAAAAAAAAATGTTTTAAAAGTCATTTTTTAGAAACCCAAATTAATATTTTTAGACATATCAAAATAGTTTTGGAAAGCAGGTTCCCTTTAAGAGCTATACGTACTTACGTTTGACTCCCCTGCATCATAGTCTTCAAGAGGTTTTCCGACTAAGAACCACGGCACACTATCTAACGCAGCTTCTATGTCTTCTCCCTCTACAGTCTCCGTCAAGACCGTCATCAGATAGTCTTGGCCGTTACTCATTTTTAGCAATATCTGTTAAACACATGCGGGGAATGAAAACAGCAACTAACGTTACAACTAATCAAATTTTTTTCATTTTGTTAAAAGATACCGGTGCAACAGCGGATTTGGTACCCCGCGAAACGCTAAATAATAGATCCTTGTTCCATATGAAAATCTTGAATCTTGTAGCAGCCATATTTTAAGTTTTTAAGCTTTTGGTGACGTGGAACCAAATCCTCGGGGACAAACCCGCAGTGACAACGGTCTTTTTTATGTGATTATTTCAAGCAGTGACCGAGCGGTTAGCGTGTTCGACTCGCAATCCTAGGGTCGCGAGTTCGAGTCCCGATCAGACCACTGTGTTGTGTCCTTGAGCAAGACACTTTACCTGACTTTGTTCCAGTCGACTCAGCTGTATAAATGAGTACCAGTTCTGCTGGGAAATAACCTGTGATAGATCAGTGAAATCTGTCCAGGGGAAGCCATAAACTTTGATCCGCTTAGAGCTATGGAAACCAGAGATAAACTCCGGCCGAATGGGTTACTTTGGCTCGAGAAAGGGTTTATTTATCTTTATGCGCTTATTTTTTTAAGCACGCTTTGTGTCCTAAAACGTTTTTATTGACGTATGTTGTCAGTAGACGTTTTCGTAATTTTTCAATTCTTGTATATTTTGAAAGGTACAAATTTCAGCACACAGGGCCATTTCAACTCTACCCAGTCATCCAAACTCGCTCACTTCATGCTTTACCTTCATTTTTCTTACTAAATCTATTCATCGATTAAAAATATCAAAGGCTTACACTGCACTTGGCGCAGATAAGCCAATTGAAGCAAGCAGTCGAAACAAGCTTTCAAAACCATTTTTTTTATCGGTATTCAAGCCCTTCCCCTTAACTAAAAATTCTACAATTTGGTGAAACGGAGGAAGCAAGCTAATGTTTTTAGGGAGCTCTGCTTTACCCTAAACATGCACACGCTTCATATATACCATTTATCTATGATTGGTTGAGAGTCTGTGATGGGCTTTAAAACTTTTTTGTTTCTCTTTTTGTGAACTTAATGAATACAATATACAAGCACTCTTTCGTCTGAGTGCTGGCTGTAAACTTGATAGCTTATCTGTTTTAAAGGACCGAAAATGTCGTGCTTCTCAAGAACTTTTATGGCTTAATGTTTTGTCTGTTGTTTGAATGTACTGTCTTTAGCATTTTATGGCTTGGACTTTTTCAAATTATTTTATGAGCTTCTTAATGAAGATGGGATGTTTGAAAAAGCATGTCATATACTGATTTTTTATAATCAAGATTTGTAATAAAAAACAGGATTTGTGATATCAACCGGATTTGTAGTAAAAAAATGACTTGTCTTTTGGGTGGGATACAAATTTTATCTTCTCGTGCTGAAAGTACTTCTTATTTGTCCGCCTCACTCACTCTTGGAGTAAGAGACACTTTCAGGCTCAAGATAAAATTCGTACCTCGCGCGGCCATTTAATACCCGCTAGTTATCATCTAAATAGTAGATTTCATACGAAACCACGTCCGGGATAACAGTGAGTCTCTTTTTTCCGCTCGAGGATAAACTTAATCTGTTAGCGCCATCGTGGAGTTTCCTATATTTATATATACGCGATTCATTGCAGTACAACAATTTTTACATTTTCAACATATTCTACCGAAAAGTATTACAAAAATCTCTCTTGTCGAAAAGTTGAAAACACCTTTTCTTTACAAAAACTGTTACAATGTTCAATATGTTCTAAAATTGGTTACTGCTGTTATCTTTGGTTGCAACAAAATACTTCCAACCTTTTTTAACTAGAATGATGAAACGACTTTTTGTTGTGTCTGCTAGCAGCTACTAATGGGTCTCAATGAAAAGGAAACCTTTCTCGACCCTTAGTGTATGGCTCATAGGGTTGGCGCTTATTTCCGTTAAGCGGATAAGAGTCTTTGACTCCCCCTGGACAGGACACTTATCTATCGCAGGTTAGCCCCCAGTAGAATTGGTACTCATTTATACAGCTGAGTCGACTGGAACAAAGTCCGGTAAAGTGTCTTGTTCTAGGACACAACACAGTGGTCTGACCGGGGTTCGAACTCGCGAAACTAGGAGTAACAGTTGAACATACTAACCGCTTAGCCACTGCGGCAGCGACTGAATAGGAAACGTTATTTCCTAAATGATCATATTTGAATACTCAATATCTGCACTCAGACTGAAGCTAAAATTATAAAGAGGAAGCTCTTTTACCTCAAATATGGGTATTGGTCACTTTTAACGATTATTTCTGAAGTTTTCCCATCTTCTACATCCTCTAGATCTTGAGCTATGGAATTAGATTTAGAAAGACCAGAGATGGATTTTACCTGCGATTTTAAAAGAGAAAATCAAAGCTCTGCTTTTGAATACTCGTAGTCCTTTCGTCAAAAAAGGACAGTATGCAATACATAGTAATTGAATTGATAATCGCTCTTCTTGTCGTACGTGATTGCAGGTGACGACCGGAATTTCTCGAAACTCATCCGTTGAATATTTTCGCTGCAATAGGCTTGGCATTTTTTTTGCGATCTTTATTTTTTTGTTTGGGTTAAGCAAAAACTGTAAAATGCAATGTAGCAGAATTAAGAATACCAAGAAATGACAGGTTAACAAATACTCTTCATAAAATATCTTATTGCGAATAGTCACACGTACACGATAAACTAGCCGGAGGGCCTGTCTATGAGATATAAAGCAAAAATGTACGAACTTTTGAGCTTCAAAACAGTTATAAAGAAAATCATCATATTTACCACATGAACTCCACGGCTTGTTCGTGTTTACTAAAATTCTACTAGATTTACGGCTTGAGTCTATATATCTTATACTTATATATCTTGCAGCTATTTATATTAACCCTTGAATTTGAACTCTTCTATCAACCATAAATATGAAAAGCTGACGAAAAACGAATGTATGCATTATGACGTTGTTAGAATCTATTTTGGGATCGAATTCGAAAGCGTTGGCGTTATTATTTTGTTTTTACTTCAATTGTAAAACTATAGCTATTTACGCCATGTGTTAAGTTAGGATGGGGAAATGTGTCGTAGCACAAATAAACTTAAAACGAATCTAAATTCATGTTCGAGCGTACACCCATGAATGAACTGGCATGCAACATTTATGTTTTACATTTTTTTGTTTCTATTATACTTGAGAGTTTTGTTTTAGACGCAATATCATTTATGTAACCTTACTGAATATTGCAAAGGGGAGGTTTCTTTAAGCACCAGAGGTTTTTCTTACACGACTTAGTTTATTAAAATTTAGTTCTTGAGGTGAACGGGTTTGTGGTTCCACATAGCATGCAGTGTTCCATCATACTTACAAATTAAGGGTTTTCGTTTTATATGTTTTAGACATTTGTACAATCTCCTGCCATATGAGCGGCGGGAGGCGAAAGGAATAATTTACAAACTTAGCTTAAACCAAAAACTATTGACATCATTAGAAGCATTTTAAACCCAAAGCAATTCGAGTTTTAAATCTCGTTTTGAAATTGTGTCTTTGAATTTTCGCTCGTTTTGCCCGTATAGTAGTTCTGTGATCCCTTGTGACAAACTGGACCCAGTACAATTATACTTCGGCATAGCGAAAAGCTCCAAAACGGCAACTCTCTCTTAAAAACAGGTTTTAACATCATCCTTCGATTATACTTTATACAAGTAAAAACTGATAGAACAAAAAACAGTTTTACACGAAGCCAATGTGTCTTATCTTAAAAGATATGTTACGCAATTTATCAAAGAGCGGAAAACCTGCAGTTAAGACAAGACGTTACTGTAAATAACTGTGAGAAATCTAAAATCTACTCACAATGCGATGAAGTATAAGAAAACCCCCGACAAATCACTCACCTTTTTATTTTTACTCTCTTGTAACCTCGGCAGGCGTGAAATCCTTGTTCGACATCCTTCATCCAACTCAAGCACTTTGAATAACTGAAATCGCGTTTGTGTACTAACTACAAAACGTTTCAATGTCTCTCTCGTTAAAAAGCTTCCAGCAGCAAGTTCACCTGTCGTTCCCTTCGGGCACAGCTTGATAATCAGAGATCTAAGACAATTGTTTTACGCTTATAACAGCTGCCTATCTGCATCGCATTTAATAAGCCAGCGCCATATCTTTGACGGGCGGTGTCATGATATCGCTTCTTATTTTAGTAATAAAAAAACACTAAACTAAAGTTTTTCCTGGCAAAATTTACTTCAAATGGAATTTTTAAGATTTTTGCTTTAGCTCTTTAAAAAATTCAATGAGATCGGATTGGTCACCGTGATAGAATTTCCTAACAATTTCCTAAATGTCTAGCTTTTTAAGATTCGTTATTGCTGCAACGTTTAACTTGATTTTGCAACTACGACCAATGATATTTCACACTTTTTTTGCTGATTATAACGGACAAATGTTATTCTTTGTTTAGTAATAACTTCTCATTTCGCTAGTCATTGAAGTTTGACTTAAAATTTCACATTATGCAGGATTGGCAGTTTATATGATAACTTACGCTTTAGCAACTTTTATGGTAGCAACTTAATCTACTTTCCTCATTTTTAACAAGTAATAAATTAGCTTTCAGGTTATGTTAGGCTTTACATTTCATTTATTAAGATGCACAAATATTTTTTGGCCTCCCAGATTCCTCTAAGTTAACAACATAAAATTTCAGCACGACGGAGGCACTTTTAAAGAAACTAAATTTCTCTTCTTTGAGACACTTTGTATAATTTCTCAAGCTACTAAGTTTGTGTAGAGCAAAGCTTTTGCCGTTTTAAAACAAAAGTTGCCAATAGACCATGGATTGTCAAGTAAACAAGAGGCTACAGGTATAGTCTTCACTCGCGGCCCGTCTTAAAAACCGTTCAAAAACACCCTCGCTTCTCCTTCAAAGCAGAGACCTCGTGAGCTCTGCAATCTGGGTCACGTGAGTCCAAAAGCTACCGACCGCGCAAGACTGCAAAAAAGTCACACGAATTAACGCAGCCTGATTTACCACTCGCTCGCCTGACGGCCGCGAGTAATTAGAATTGGCTAGCCTCGAAAACAGATACGCGTAGTAATTACTTGAAAGACCATGGGTCAAACAAGCAGGTTTCCTTGTATCCTAGAGTGCGGTTCCATTATAAACTTTCTAAGAGCCGTTAGACTTCTGAACGTGGTTATTGAAAAATTTCGCAATCGAAAAGGAGAGAAGATAACGCGATGGACCTGTTCCAGCAATTTGCTTTTTTGCGTACTCAGCTTCGCTTGAACACCAAAAGTGGTATAAGCTTCTTTTATTTCGAACCGAGCAAAACTGTTGTAAACATGAAATGTCGGTTTTAAGAATATTTCTTTGTTTGAGCACATAATAAAACCAGATTTTTGCTTCTGCTTCAAAAAAAATTGCAGATAAGGGAAAACGAACTTAACAGTCGGGAAAATAGTGCTGGGAACTTCACCTTAAAAATCTCACAAAAAACACAAGAAATCTGATTTTTTAACTGATAGAACTCCATTTGATGGAAGTTGCATTCTTAAAGATCTTTTTACAACCAAAAATTGTCTTCTCTATTTGAATAGTTAATAGTTTAGAAAATTTCCCCTTCATGCGTTACATTATCAATTAAGCATTACCACACTTCCTTAGAAAGCCATTTTATATTTTTATTACGTCCATGAGTTTTGAAATCACGTCAATCTGTGCAAACTGATTGGTTAAGAGCAGTGGTATTAATTCGTAAATCGCACTATTTTGAACTCTCAATCGCATCTTTCTTCAGCCATTCACAAGCAACACTAGACTAATACAGCCAATGAGGATTCAGGATTATCCTACATTGGCCAATCAGAACGCACCAAAAATTACAAAACACTTTTGGCAAAATTTAGTTGATTTTTTTTTTAACCAAACGGCTCCTTGCAAAAAAAAAATAAAATAAAAAAGCAGTTCTTTATGATTTCTCATGTGACACCACAAAAGTTAATTCTAACCTTTTGAAATCACACTTGCGCCTAGCTTAAAATCAGTCAAACTAGCGGTAAGCGCTCGATTGATTTTGAAACCACGCATATGATTTCAAACCAAACTGCACTCTACTCAGCTCAATTACCACTACAAATTAAAGTTGTTACAGTCATATGACAAACTCTTAAAACGCATGGAAATTATAAACAAACCACAGGACTTCAAAATCGTTTTGCACTTTACTTTGTAAACAATCTAACCAAAACACAACAGAAACTTGAGAATTCAATTTCTAGAGTCGAAATTACTCGATTCTCTGGTTTTATAGAAAATCCGTTTGTTTGAGCAGATAACTTACAAATCTTCTTTCTTTAAAAAAATAAATAAATAAAAGACGAAAATAAAATTTAAAAAAAGCCACTGTTTATTTCTGATTTAGGATCAGAGACCGAGTGCAGTTTTCTATTAAACCAGACGCCTGTAATGGCGTTTACTCGGGCTACGCTTTAAAGCTTAGAACCTCAGAAATGTATACGATCTTTAATGCGTTTTTTAACTTTGTCATAGTTCGAAATGGAGTTTAATTTTGAGTTGCTAAATATTTTCATTTAACTTCAAGTTCACACACAAAACTCTTTAAAAAAAATTCCGAGTGTTCCTACCTGCGTATAAAGTACATACGGACTGAAGTTCATTTGTTTGAACAGGCGTTAATCTGTTGTTTTCAGTCTTGAAACTTTTGCATATGGCGCACCGCTGACCGACTCGCAGGCTTACATGTTTGTCGATACGTGATAGATTGATAGATAGGACTCGGCCTACCACAGGTAGCCCGAGTAACAAGGCCACTAAAATAGTATTTAGTTACCTATTTGGTATCTAGTGTATAATTTTACACGCTTTATATAAGAAAATCCGGGCTAACATTGCCCACATGCTAAGAACAAGATAAAAACAATCAGCATGCTGATACTTTGATCAAGCAAATTTAAGATTTTTTTATTCCTTGTATACAGATCGAGATATGAGTAAAAACCTTACGCGCGATCTTTTAACGAAGTGTTCACTATTGGTCGCGTATCGCAATAAGAAATACAAAAACGTTCCTCTTTAAGTCTTTTTATTTCTTCGGGAAACTAATTCTTTGTTTGGAAAAAACAAGAAACAAGAACAATGAAAGAACATTTTGACGCTGTAATCGCCAAAAAGTTTAAAAACAGCCCGGCATAAGCCGAGAGTTTCTGGTTCTTATAAAAAGAGCTTGAATGCAAAAGTTTGTTTAAACGTTTTTATGGGTGGGTTTGAACGTGTTATGCATTAAACTTGATTGAAGCGTTTTCAAAATGTTGCTGCCAATCTAATTTAACCGCATGACTTGGAACAAAACTACTTATAAAAATATAAATCTCTTTATCGCATCGAATCCGTTGAGAGGCTTTTTCTTTAAAATTACTAACCTAAAAAATCCGAACAAAAAACATTTGCAAAAAATATTATTTATAGAACTTTTGCTTTTTAAGGATTTTACTTCGGTTGCACTGTTTAAACTAAATTCTTGAACTATCAATAGCTTTTATGTAAAAACAATTTTAAATAGAATTATAAACAACATTAATAATCAGGAAAAGCCCCAATATTTTTTAGACCAACCGAAACTTCAAAAACTTGCACTCTTTGAAGCAAAAACGCCTCTTTTTACGGCCAAGCCACGACTACACTGGCTACTAGAAACTTGTGTCACGACTTGTTTTAGAATGGGAAAGTGGGCGGTTGCTGGTCCCTCTACGAACCTTTTGCGCCATATCCGAGACAAATCTTCCCTAAACTTTAGATTTCATACTCCTACAGGTGACAGATGCCAAAGTATAAATTAAACGGTTGACTCTATATAAACGATTTTCGTTTTTCGTTCTTTTTGCGTTGCATCGAGCGAACGATAATCAGCGCTAACATCGGACTGACTTTGGTAGAATACTTCGTTGTCAGTAGTAGGTGAATTACACGCCTCAACTGTTGGCTTAATTTCTTCAAGAATTTGGCTGTTTTTGGAGTTTAATTTGCTAGGAGGGCAGAAAGCCCTTCTTCCTGTTGATAGGTAAGCAGTCGATTTGAGATCAACACTGAAGCGCCTTGGTCTACTTCCATCAGACTCAGTGCTGCCATACACAACCTCAACGACATCTTGCAGCCGTTGCTTCCTTCTGTGGGCCCTGAAAGCTCGCTGGATAGCGATTGCTGCTACTGTCTTCGCATTAGTTTTGGCAAGCGGACGCTTAAACGTTCTTCTTCGTCCCGCAAAATGGATCTCCATTTTTTGGACAATAAGATCAAAGTCATCAGGAGAATCTAAATGCCCTTCTTTTTCTAAAGTTCTCTTTACTACTCCCTTCATTACGTCAAACACATGAACCTTTCTTCTCCTGCGTATGGGAATTCCCATGTTCATAATTTTCACAGTGTTTGGTTGAGGGATGGTCAGCGGTTTAGCCAACCTCGCGCAAAACTCAGACAGTTTTTCGTGTGAAATCATAGACTCACCATTCGGAACAAACGAGGTCCAAATGTCATAGAAATCGTCAATGGCTGCTTTATTTATGGGAAATTCGTCTTCTTCGTAAACCGAACTAAGATTCTCTAGCAGAATTGCAATATACATGTTAACCATAATAAGAAAAATAATAAAAACGTAACTGACAAGGTAAGCAATAGATGTGTGCTTATGTCCGCAATTTCCATTTGGAAGCCCTTTGAACGATGGATTGCAATCTGGATACTCAACTAACAATGATTCCAAAATATCGTTCCAGCCAGCAGATGTAGTTAGACGAAACAAAATCAACATCGATTTGCCAAAGTCTTGGAAGTTTTCCATATCATTGATGCTTCCCTGATGCTTTATGTTTCCAAATAAGGACATTCCGATAATGGCGTAGATAAAGACAATGATAGATAATAACGTTCCAATATTCATTAATGATGGTAGAGAGATAATCAAGGCTACAACCAATTGACGAACACCTTTGGCAAAACTGAGAAACTTTAGCAACCGGGCGATTCGAAAAATCCGCAAAACGCGGAGCACACTGGGATTGATTTTCTTCTCTGTGTCTGCAAAATCTAAAACAACTCCTAAAAACAAGACATGAGAAGAAAATTAGAAAAAAATCCCTTAATTCCTTAAAATACCATGCAGTATTGGCAAACAAACCTTGGTAACATTGAGAAAGAAATGAGGATTGATAAATGTAAACACTGAGCATTGTGTCCCAGAAGAAAAATGATGATAGTCTAAATTTTTAGTGCTCAGATGCTTGGCCCGGAAATCAATAGTAGTACAGTCTTAAATAAGACCCATATAAAGTGGAATTTAGATCAAAATAAATTATAATTGACTTCAGAGTAGGTAAAACTATAGTTCTGGATCAGTAGGACAAAGATACCGGAAGTTCTGTGCATAGATACAATAAGATGGTTTTGCAATCATACACAGTGTGTACATCTCACTGTTTAAGTGGGACACGGGTTTTACAATTATCGCCGAACCCCGTGGCCCTGAGAAAAAATGGAGAAATAAACACTGCACGCGAATCATTAGGAAAATACATTAAGCAATGGTCCGTGTAAGAACTAGGGAGGTCAACGGCAATGGAATGCAGAAAGGTGCTAATTGCGATATTGTTAAACTGT
>JANVCF010181646.1:0-10937 GCA_025388745.1 Hydrozoanthus gracilis
AGCTGATAACCGAGATTGAATGAACCAATCAGAACGCGCGAATCGCAATATTCGAGATTGAAAATTTAATAATACATGTTTATTCGAGGGTCAGAAATGAAGCATATTTACACCATCCAACATAATTGTCGGGCTAATACTTTCTCGTAAAAAGCTATTTTTAAATTTCTATTTACACCTCATATGCATTTACGTTTTTTTTGTGTTTTGGGGGGTTATCTAAAATATGTATATTTGATTGTTTCCATATATAAAGAAAGGAAGAAATGCATTAAAAGATCACAAAACGTACAAAAGCATTATTGTCAACATTGTTGTCTTTCTAGTATTGCATTCTCTTTAGCAACAAGACTCTGTCTCAACTGTATGAATTTTTTCTATGGTAGCTAAAAGCAGACACCATTCTTGTCAGATTTTTAAGCGGGTAAGTACGTTAAAAAGGGGTCCACCGGTTTTTTTTTGCCAAGGGTTTCAGTACTAGTGCCTTTGGTCTCCGTATCTTGTTTTTGGTATCAATGACACTGTACTTTCCGGGAGCAATTATATTGATAATTTTCCTATGCCTTGAGTCCTTAGTATGGGACATTCTAACTTTCACTGGTCCCTTGGATTTGATGATTTTCCCCTTGCCTTTGACAATCTTTCCATTTACAATGTGGCTTCTCAACTGAGCTGCATCTTCGAGTGGTTTTCCATTTAATAATATGATGGCATTACCAAGTCCTTGTTCTCCACTAGCTCCTCTTCTAGGTATGTTATCTTTTGATGCCAATGGTGAGTTGGGCATTCTTAACTGAGCTTCTCGTCCTTCCAAGAAGCGTGCATTTTCAGCGGTCATCTGAGTGATCTCCATGTTTGGAGGCAAAGAAACTATGTTTTTGCTGAAGGCGTTCGTTTCAGAGTATGGCAGCGAAACAGGGAGAACTGCTGGTTTCAGCTCAGACTCAGGACTACTAAGTTGGTATCGCGAGAATGCCTCTGCTCTCATCTCGGGAAATACGGACTCTGAAGGTTGCCTGTTTTGTTTTGGGTTAAAGGAGTTAAACCCAGAGCTTTGGACCAAAGGACTTTGACTATCCACCCTAAATACTTCAGGGCTATCTCGTCTTGGTATTTCATCAGGATAAGACTTTAAAGGAAGAGGCTCTACATTCTCACGTATTCGTGCTTGTTCAAAAGTAGCAACATCAGCAGGGTATGGCCTCCTGTAACGATTTTGCAAAAATGTATGATGTACGGCAGCTGGATAGTGGTTTTGAAGAAACCTCGTTCTTGCAACGTCTTTTCCTTGAAAATCACGATTGGAGGTAAAGTCCTCCGAATTTTTTAGTCTTTGGTAACGCTCGTCTCTTAACATCTCCTCTTCTTCTCCTTGAGGACCTTCACCATCTTCTGGTTCTTGCTCACGTTCTCTGTCATTTTCTGGTCCTGGCATTGGACGGTCGTCATCTTCTTCTTCTTCTTCATCGTTATCGTAATCATCACTGTTATCATTCCCATACAAACTTTCCCGTTCATCCTCTTCTTCCCTTTCGCGCTCTTTTTGTTCTTGATACTCTCGGTCCTCAGAGTCTTCCATTACCTCGTTCCGAGAGTGACCTTGTTCATTAATCCACTTGTTTTCTGAGTTATCAAATGGTTGATTATCAGATGGTTGAATGTCAGATGGTTGATCTGTTGGTTCAGTTGGCTGCACGAGAAGACTGGAAGCTGGTGTATTTGTCGGGTTTGCTTCCGTAGGTTGTTGATACTGATTTTGAGGATCAAAGAACAGACTAGACTGGTATTGAGGTTGAGTTTGCTCTGAAGTAAGAAGAGAATACTGGGGTAAACTTCCAAAATATTGAGGTTGTGAAGGCAATACGACTGGGTTTACCATTAACGGAGCTGGGAACTGTTGTGTAGACTGTAAGAGTACACCTCTTCTTTCTGCATTTTCGGCTGGTTGTTGTAACATCGGGACTAGAACATTGTTCTGCGAAGGAATCATTGGCATTACTCCTGCAACTGGCTGGTTACCCTGTAAGACATTTTGGCCGAGAGCCTGTCTTGCCATAAGAGGCACGAGTTGGACATTAGGCTGGCCCATAATGATGATCGCTGCTGGTCGCGTTCCTTGAGGATCGCGAGTGCTTGATTTGCTTACTCCCTTTTCTTCCGATTCATGACCAATGCCACTTATGTCACCTTTTCTTACATCATTTTGGGAAACAGAAAGCTGAGGAGGGGGAGCATTGTCCAAATGATCAGGCGTTACCTGACCAGAATTACTGCTTGAAGGAGATTGACTGTTTGAAGACTTTGTTCTCCCAGTGGTTTTAACTACAAAGTTACTGTCTTTAGAATCTATGTTTGTTAAAACCTTTGCATTAGCACTATTCTTGTTGCTGTTACTGTCGGCTACATTGGGTATTTTATTGGCAGAGACCACTGTTCCTGATGTCTTTTGACTTGTTCCTTCCGGCGGCGAACTAATGAAATTATGTGATTCTATTTTGTTTTGGTTTTTGTTGATTGCGTTAACATTATTGGTAGGAGGACCGTCTTCCTTATTTACTGATATTTCACGAAACCCACGAGAATGAATTTTTTCATCGTCACCAGGGCCATGTTGGAAAGACAAGTCGTTTCGGTTGCCATCGGCGTTCAAACTTTGTCCATGCTTTTCCATATTTGCCATAGTCTCAGGTCTTTGATCTCGTTTATTCCAGCCGGTTTCCAAGGCATATATAATTTCCTGTCTTTTGTTGGAAAGTTGCTGTTCATTTTTGAAGTTATTAGCGCTCTGTGGTGACACGAATTGGGGCCTTGAACTACCCGGGAAACTCCACACACCTTTAAACAATCGAAGAAAAGGTTTTTAGTTGTAGTTTTGAAGATCTAACATCAGTTGAACCCTGGCAACTCGAATCGCAAACTGAAATTGAAATTACAAGTGAACTTGGTAACTCAAATTACCGACGGAATTTGAGTTTAACATGTAAATTAGATAAATGCAAATAAAACTCCAGTAAACAAATGAGGCAAATCGAAGGGGAAAATCAGTTTTGCTTCGAGTTAGCGGGGTTCAACTTTATTGATGAGTTAAAGTTTTATCAAAGAGATCTGGTTTAGTGGTGAATTGGAGTTGCAAAGTGTTGAACGTGATCTTAAAAATAATTTTTGTATAAAACATTACAACTTAATGTTCTTATTAAATGATTTTCTGAGAACTCCTCTCAGCTCTACATCTACCATTCCATTTGAATACCTAAAAAAAAAAGTAAGTGATTCACATGTGCTGTTATGTTAGATTAATATCAAGAAAACACC
Organism: Hydrozoanthus gracilis; assembly: GCA_025388745.1. Taxonomy (NCBI): domain Eukaryota; kingdom Metazoa; phylum Cnidaria; class Anthozoa; order Zoantharia; family Hydrozoanthidae; genus Hydrozoanthus; species Hydrozoanthus gracilis. The sequence continues at coordinate 3,313 of JANVCF010181646.1, forward strand.
TTGGTTTCAAAGTATTTCTTAAATTTAACTGAATGTGGAACATACGCTAACGATAGCCTCCTCGGTAGGCAACTCTGGAGGTACAAAAAAGGGCTTTTAGACTGGCTTGCGGAGAAGGCTATGCCAACTTTTATGTATGAATTAACGTCTCAACAAAGAATATACTGATATAATAATGGATTCACCCTTAAATCTAACAACTTTCAGTGTCACCACTGATGTTTAGATAACTATATGCGTGTAAACGAAGCAGGAAAAATTGAATGAATTATGTGAGCTCATAAAAATTGTTTGCGTTATTTATAGTTTCTTTGAACAATGAAAGGTATAACTGTAAATTCATGTTTTTGATTAAGAAAGAGTGCTTATAAAGTTTCGTTTTCCTTTTTTATAAATCAAAGGATTTATTATATTTTATTAAATGCTTTTGATATTCAAAATCCAGTTGAGTGCAGGTTAAATCTGGCTGGACATTTGGCAAACATCTCAATATTAGTATAATTGCATTTAATTCTACATATCCTTTTTGCTTAGAACTATTATTTCTTGAAGTACTAAACCCATACAAGAAACAGTTTTCGGTCACTGGATAGACTTTGATGTACACGAAAATGGTATACGAAACCAGCACAAACACCAGTAAACCATGGGAACAATGTCAAAAGTTTGAATCTCCACTCTAAGAACTCCGGCGGTGTAGAATATGAAAGGACCATAATAAGAACTCTATGAATGCTTTGCGTGTTATAGGACAAACAGATGTTTTAACATGATCTCTACGATAAATTATAAGCAAAACAAAAAAAGTGAAGCTGATTCTTTGATTATTTACTATTACGAGTTACTGAGCACCTGTGATCTCCTGGCCATATCAGACGCTCTTCTCACCTGCTAGTCCTTTGAGGAAGAGAAGAAGAAAAAACAACCATTTTAGGTGCATCTCCTTTCAGTTTCATTTACAGAACTTTGTTCGTCCCTTTGAACCCGTCATTTTGAAAAATATGTCGACTTTTAGTTCTTGTACAAGCCAACACAATCAAGGGGAGGAAGTGAAATGATGTAATCTACATGAATTAATTTTTGCTCACGTGATCGGTCGACAATTATCAATAGATTTTGCTTGAGGAAAGTGGAAAGATAAAGAAATCGTAATGGAATTATACCGCCGTTCTTTAATGTTGAGCTTTATAATGGTGAAATAATGGATGCCAACTGCAAAGCGACACTTAAAAAGAACCCAAGCTTCCAACAACTAAATGTTTTAACTGGCTGTTTAGAGACTAGTTAAAAGAGAACTCTATAACTTCGAAATATATGTAGCCTTTCGGTATCCTTGCATTGACAGACAAAACTATCTAATGAAACGAAAATATACTCAGTTTGTTTTGGCTTCTAAACTAAGTCATAAATGCTAAATATGTATAAACTTGGACTCGTGATTCTAAACACACAATTAAACCCAAACGTTTAATCAAATATGTTTTCTTAAATTTGGAATAAACTTTGTAAAGCAGGCAATTTAAAGTATCGCTATATTCTTGCAACTTTAGTCTGAACAAAGAAAAGACCGAATTCTTAAATTTTTAACAAAGTGCTTCAAAAACTGTTTAGAAGCTTTACGCGTAGAAGACACCTGCTCGCCACCAGAAAATGAAAGTTGGTGTGACGAAGAAAACTGGACCGCATAACATTGGTACGTTACGATGAATGAAAACCTTTTCCTTCTGTTATCATTACAGATTGCAATCTCGTGTGCTGTCTGTAAACATGGTAAGTACGTATGGAGCATTAGAAAATCTGTGCTAAGATTTTGTATCAGAGTGTTATTTGTTCCCGATTCTAGGGAAATGTTATCTCATATGAAGCGATAAATTAGCTCAATTAACTTCATTCAGTAAATAATAATTTTAATTGTTCACTTTGTTATCATTTCAAAGGCTTTTTATTGTTATTCTATTGTATAACCTGTTTACTCTTTATCCTAAACGTGTTGCAACAACTATAGTCTGCCATATGGAAAAAAATCCTTTTTTCCAGATCTTGAAAAGAAACCAGAAGATATTAAGATTTTTTCTGATGCTTTAGAATATCAGCTCACTAAACTAATTGCTCCTTCTCTTTTTATATGCTATATGTTTGTTTCAAAATACTCAAGTGTTTAATCAAAACTTAGTGAAACAATCGAGTAAGGAACAAAAAAGGTTATTTAAATCCTAAACACCTTAAACTCAATTTATTATGCTTTATATAAACTTCTTTGAAAGCCTTTTTATGACTTACTAATAATAGTGAAATAAGCTACTACATAATCAGCAATCCTTAGCTATTCCCTCTCCATTTTTGTTGTTCTACTCGAGATAAAGCGGGGCCTACCCTGCTTAATTAGTCGGTGTGATGCTCATTTCAACGCTATTTTGTTGTTTTCATTTGTATCTATCCCTCGCCATCAAACAGGCTTAAGGAATATAATCATCTACTGTGTTTTTTGTTCCAAACATCAAAGCAATTCCCAAAGCCACGAAAAAGCATCACGCTTTCTATGTTTCCAACTTGAATCGTCCGGAGATGAAGGATAGATATACTCACAACAGAGCGAGTAAGAAGGCGGATCTGCTCGGCCAGGACACAAGCAAACTGGACGAGGAGGAGTTCAGACTGCAGAGTATGATCTCTCCTGAGATGCATAACAACCGCTTTAAAAGCAATCTAAAACAAGTACGTTTTGACACCTGTCATTCAACTTATAACATTCAAATCATAACGGCCTAACATTCTATTCATTATATTTTAAAATGTTTTCTTATATGTTTAAGACAATCTGCTTAGCATTCCAGAAAAGATAATTATTAGGACGTCTCGTCACTGTATCGTTAAAGATAGTTTATAAAACGTGCAGGGAGCCACCATCTTTGTGCTCGCAATCTAATCCGTGACGTCACAACGTTAAATTGCAGTTTATTATCGAAGAAATGCTTTTTGTTAAGTTAGTTTAAAAAAAACTTTTTTGATTTTATTCTAGAAGGTAGTTTTACAAAAAATGCAGGCAATGCAAGAAACAAACGAGGCAATAATGCTGATTCTTTTGACAGGTCCACGTTGTGACGTCAGACTTTAGTGAAACATGGCGGCCTCCATTGGACTGACGAGTGCTTTCTTTACTCATTTTTGTCAAATATGAATGACAAAAGTTCTGGAATGTATAATTTTGAAATCCCAAACTGATGTTTTTAAACAAATAAAAAATGTCAAAAAAATGTATAACATGCTTGACATATTTTACCACAGTACTTTCTTAGCAGTTGAGTTTGGTGCTTTATATCGACTTCTACCCTCATGTTTTACTGTATCAGCTGCAAAGAATCACGTGTTGTTTGGCTTCACTTGTTGTCAACTCGAGGAAAAGACAACGAGATATGACAAAAAAGCCTTCTTGGAAATAGAAATTCACAATTTTAGATCCCGAAAGAATTTCGTTCTGAGAAAATAAAAGTGTTACCGCTGCACTCACTTCCATTCTTAATTACCAAGTGCATGCCTACTTGGCTGCTCCGTAATATATTCTCTTGTTTTCCCACAAATACAATTCTAATAGAGCAAAGGACAAACGTACTGGAACAAACTTTTTTTACATCAAGCTTTTTGTCCTATCTCCCACACTTGGACTTTTTTCTTTCCACCAAAAATTTAGGTTGGCAACCTCAACATGGAAACGCTGTCGCCTGCAGAAGTCTCTTTTATCCAATCTTCCACCCAGTGGCACAAGTACGCCCATCCCCGACCATCCGGGCAAGGGGCAGGATACCATTCAACCGGAACAATATTTCCCGAAAATCCAGTACCCTTCCCGGGCGAGGGTAGGAACACCTTACAAAACAACCAAGGTAAAACCAAATGGTTTTTGACTGAACCTTTGTAAGACCATAAAACCTTTTGCTTCGATCAGAAATTTGTAATATATACTTTAGTATGCTTAGCAAGAGCATTTTTTTCTTGAAACTGTTGTATTTCTTCGTTTGAGTCATTGCTTTCAAGCTAGTTTTCCATTTTTACCTTCGCATGTTTTTCAATTTTAGGTAGCGAAAACTGGCCCGACCTTGACCGTGATGAAACACTCAATAGCTATAATAAACAATACAAGGGCTATGGCATGGACTCCAGTTGGTCCTCGTTTGACAAATTAGCACAACAAGGAGAGAACAGTTACAAAAATTACGCCTTTCCAGAGTCTTCGCCTCTGGCAAAGTCAGATTATATCGAGGGACAGTTTATTCCTCTGAAACAGAAACCAGTTGAAACAGTCCAGGATTCGGTAATGTTTATGGGAAAGAAGCCAGTAACTGACAACAAGATTTCGTCTCTAAACATGTTCGGCGCTCAAACAACTTTGCCACTCCAAGGAGCACGGGTTCTCAATGGCGACCTAACTGGACAGAAGGCAAACAATTTGATAGACTCATTGATGCAAGATAGCAGTATTACTGGTAATTTAAATGGTTTTTCAAAGCTTTTTGGTGGCGGCGCTAAGGTTTCTTCTTTACCTATTTTTTCAAGTAGTAACTTCTCTAAGCTGAAAGCGCAGCCTCTCTTTAACATCAAGGCAAACGTAAGGAGTCGCTCAGGAAGGAGAAGATATTCAAAACATAAAAGAACAGCGACAAAAAAGCGAAAACTGAAGAAAATGTGGATGAAGAAGCATCAATCAGGAAAAGCGAAAAAAGAAAATAGAGACTCTGAAGAAAGCCTGAAATAAAACGAAGCGCAAAACAGGCGTCAACGCAATGCAAATAAAACTAATACTAACTTTGCCGCACGCAAAAGGACCTTTTTTCATTTGGGAGGTTGTTAAAGAGTGTGATGAAATCCAAATGCAAAAGGCTGCTAGAACTGTATAAAAAGCTGATTCGTGCATGTAGTACCTGCAATAACATCTTATAATGTAAATAAGAGGTAAACAGCTTTCCTTTTAGCAATTCAACACCTAGCTAAAAACAGAAAGTTGTAAGACTTGTTTTAGTTACAGTGCCAGTCTCGACTATCGATGACAACATTAGCAATGGCTGAGAGAGGGCCTGGTGTTGAACCAAAGCACATCATATCTCAAAATGGCGGCTCGCGGAAAATTCAAACCTTGAAAATTATCAGCTTTAAAATAAAATTCGGAAAATTCAAATGATCAGCTTAAAAATAAGGTTGCCCAACATTAAATATATACACAGAATTATCAAGTTTGAGTTGTTGATAAGGGCATAAACATTAAAAAACTTAACTGAGACCAACAACATCGTACAGCCGAGAACCCCTTTAAGGCTGTTGCGGTCAAGCTGGCAACCTTCAAACCGAACGTAATGTTTTCTTGTTATGTATAAAGCTGGAAATAAAACTAACAACACTGACTGAAGCACTTGACACTTATCAAGCAATTGGTAAAGTTTTAGAAGCCCTGCATGCTACGAAATTTGGATACTAGTTCCAAAAATTTGCTGTCCCTAAATCAAAGATGAGATGTTTGTTAAGAGGGCAGTTAACAAAGTTTTAAATGCTGCTCCAAAAGGCAAGCGAAAGTTGGATTCATGAGAGCTTAGATATTTTTGCATGGTAACTCTGGACTGGGCTGTTGTAAGTTGGTTTCTTTAAGTTTGGTTGTTACTTTATCTTTAAATGTTATGAAAACAGAAACGACACTTTCATAGCTTTTGAATTTGAATTTATGTGGTTAAAGTGATAATAAAAGAAAATTACTGAAACAATGTCTGTGTTAACAGAAAACTGTTTTTCTTCAACATGTTACTACTGTCTTCTCTCTACGTTTTATACAAGCTGTTGTCATCCATTTGGTTCGGGCTTTTGATAAATGAAAAAGAATGTAGTAAAATGGAGATGGTACCTTTTCCTATAACTGGCTAATAGGGGTGTGCCGCCGGAAGGTTCGCTTTTTCACGAGTTGGTTGACTTTATCGGGATTGTGTATTCAAATAGCTAATTTTGGCAGTTTCCCAGGGTCCTGAAAGAAAACCACATCTCCCTTCCGGTTATATTAAGTCTTCAGATAGAATTAATGTCACCACCTGCTCTACAAACTGGTATTTATTTCGTTCCCGCATACCCTACCAGAATATCAGCAACTTAGAATGTAACATGGGACGTTTAGGCGTTGTCCTAAATATACTGTTCATTCTTGCCCTATCAAGAAATTTAGGTAAGAATTTACGTAGGTAATGATATTTGGAGGATTCTAACTAGTTTTCGCAACGGTTCATGTTGATTCAAGACAAATGGGCAGTTCTCGGTTAAGGAGCCGTTTGCTTAGCAGACTGCTGAAATGGACGAAACAATGACACCGTTAATGCCAGGTTACAATGAGAAATGCCACGCTAGATTTCTGGGATATTTTGGGGACAAAACTGCGACTTTCTGTCGAATGCGAGAGCAGGAGAACACTTAAATGACAATTTTCAATTCCTTGAAGTGCTTGAAATCTTGATGGTAGACAAATGCACTGAGACAATATAATGGTGAAGATGAACACCACAAACTCTCGAAAAACCTGAAAAAATATTTTGAGCCTCCTTATTTTAGTAGGGATCTCAAATACAGCAGTTTACTGACGTGAAGAAAATTGGGACTTTTGAAAGTGGCCGCTTGTTGGAGCGTTGCCGCTTAATAGAAGTCGGTCTGTAGACTTTTGATTATCATACAAAGCATAAGTAAGGCGAATGGTGGTTTAGGATTAAGTACAAACTTTTGCTTTTAACTCTTTTCTTTATCATTAGAGGGAGAAATTTTAAGTCTACCTTGTCCTTGTTTAAGTCCACTTATCCAAATTAGGAGAAGAAAACAAAATATTTACCAAAACTTTTGTGCAACCTCAAACTAATAAATTCGTAAAAACAGTATAAACATTGTAAAATTGTCTGGTCGAAGAATCTAAGTCCTTTTGAGTCATCTTTGCATGGCAACATAATGTACCTCCATTATGTATTTTGGTCTGAGCTTACCGTTTTGTAAACTCTCACTTTGATAGTATCGGCGTATTGGATTTACAGAGACTGGCCCGCGTTCATTCCCTTATCAGCAGTGATGCCTGGAGCTAGAGGGCAAGAATATCTTTCTGAAAAGACAGAAGAGTTCAGCGATAACTTGGTAGCTCGTATAAACTATCTAAGTCACTATGTGTCAAGCCTTGGTCACGAAGTGCAAAATATGGCCGACTATGGCAGTGACATGGTTGATCACGTGGGACATATTGTAGATGGTTCAGATTTGCACTATCCTTCTCATTTCGATCTGGACGAAGATGAAGAAGACAATGAAGATGAGAATAGCAGATAAATAACAGAGCTGCATGGTTTTTACAAAGACTGAAAACAGTTTTCGAAATATACAAAAAAAGACATTTGTCAAGAAACAAAAAGCGTTAAATGTGATTGACACTTCACTTCACTTCTTTATTTTTTGCACTGTTTAAAGGGTATTACTACATTAAATATAAACTTAAGATTACATTAGGTGTGTAACAAAACTCAATAATCTATTGCTTAGGCAATGTGTGTAGCGGCCAAAGTAGCCTAGGCTTTCGCGTTGGCCACTACCACATGAAATAAATTACTCTGACAGAAGAAAATTAT
>JANVCF010181657.1:0-10937 GCA_025388745.1 Hydrozoanthus gracilis
TATATTTCATTTTAAGGTGGTCTGCCTTGTATGGGGTCTGAGACTCTTTTGCTGACCATCCCTATGGCCCTTTTTTAATTTTTTTTTATAGCGTATTATATAAGCCATTAAATTGTAATAAATAAATAGATACCACTCGTGATGTTTTCAAAATTGTCTCAAATCTCACTCGCTGCGCTCGCGCTCGTCGATTTGCGTTAACTTTCTAAAATTCCAGTAAGTGATTTAAATTTTTGGATTAATCTTATTCCACTGGATGACTCAAAACATTCATTTTTATTTCGTGAAAATTAATTTTAAACAAGCAGTAGCTTCATTACAAACGAGTCCTGGAAACCAAAACCAACTGGCTCCCTTGGGGCATACCAGGTGATTTATTGTGCTAATCGCAGCGATTAGCAAACTCACTTAAATTCATTTCGTGTGTCACCTACTGCGATAGGAGAAAAGGATTCGCAAGAAAAAATTCGCGTCGACTCCCGCTTTTCTGTTCCAACACACTTTGTCCGCCATTAGGAAAAACCGTATGACAAATTCACAAAGTCGGATTGGGCTGTTGCACAGGAAAATCGCTGCGATGCAACGAGCACATAAATTTAAAGGAAGGGAGCACACAAATCGAACCATTAAATATTTAGTTTAAAAAGCAGTAGAGGTCTCATTGCAAGTGCTATGATATGACTTCGTTTTCCATTTCTACCTGCCCCATTCAAATTAGTTCTCACAGACCTCTCCAATCATGCCTAGGTATTGTCCAACGTGCAAGAAACATCAACAAGCAACCAAAAAGTTTGATCTGTGGTCCCTCCCTGAGGTGCTGGTTGTCCACTTGAAGAGATTTTCTTACAACAGGTTTGTAAATTTCCTCCATTCAGCGAGAAGCGAGACACTGCTGTTAGGAATTTCTATTGCTGCCATTTTTAACAACAGGTTTATCCGAAGAACATTGAGTGGACGATTATAAGTAGATTGCTGCAAAATTAAATCCAAAGACGACAAAGATGCTTGTAGGTTTTCGGCTCAACTACAATTCTTACTTTTCACGTTGTCAGCTTGAGATAATTTCGCTTTTTATCTTCTATTGTTTGTGTTTGACCATTTCCAATTTTCCCATTACAGATCTATGTAATTCGTTTGTAATATATGTTACATGTTACATGTTGATAACTGACTGGTTTTGGCTGAAAGGGTTAATAACAGAATAAGGTCAAACCGAAGTTCGGGTCAAACTTTAGTCAGGTCAATAAGTCAGGGCTGAATAATGTTCTATCAAGCCAATCGAGTTGTGTTCTAGATTACTTGTTTCGTTTCCAGAAGATTAAGGCAGGGTACACCCAAAGCGTGCTTTGTGGCCACTTTTCCTCAGGTTTAGTTCGATATCTTCGTCCATGATTTGAATCTGCAGAATCGTATTGCTTATTACACAGATGGTATGAAGGGGAATCAGCTTAAATATTTTAAGATTTCTAGGATGAGTTTTGATTTTGATTTTTTTTAAGATTTGGTAAAATGCTTACTATATGAGCAAGACGAGCAGATAAGGCGATATTGTGGAAAAACTTGTAAATTTTAGCAGGAAAACCTTTACTGATTCTTAGAACTGACAAATTAACATGTTTGGCTCACGTTTCAGCTTCTGGAGAGACAAGCTAGACACTCTGGTGGACTTCCCCGTCCGGTAGGTTTTGTACTTTCTCCTAAACTCTCTCTCGTACTGTTTGCTGCGTTTAGAACTTTAGTATCGTGCTTGAGGTCTAGGAAAGGTCGATCTCCCGCTAACCTTCCAGCCTTCCTCTACCCTTTCCCTGCCAATGTAAGGTTTCAATTGTTGAGGTCAACGAGGACAAAACTGTTTTCTCGAACCCTGAAAGCAACACACTAACCAAAAGAGCTTGGCTTATCTAGTGGAATCGGTGATTAAAAATCATTTTATAGAAGTCATTGCAAAGTTAAAAGGCAATAGATTTGAAAAAAGTGAAAATGAGTTGGTCATCAGCAATCGCTTTTCTGTATTATCTTGGGATAGTCACAGAGTTTTTTTTTTTGTTACTCGATCGGACGAACGATGGGTCTTGTTTATATATTCCGTTATGTTCAGCGTACAAGTCAGTGGAAGAAGCCTGGGCACGATTTTCAAGCCACGCGACTCTGTCGGATAGGTGCTTTAAAAATCTACGACTATAATGCCATTTTATTGTAAGATTAAATGAACGTTCCACTGGATAAGATAGAATCCCAAATCTTCCAAACTTCAAAGAAGTGAGATATTTTATTCTATTTTAAGAGTTTCTTTTTTTTAAGTGTTTCGTAGCTCTGATCTGTGTTGTCTTTGTATTTTAGTGGATTGGACATGACGAAGTACGTGATCAACCACGAACAGCCACGGCCGGTTTACGATCTTATCGCTATTTCGGTATGTTTGCATTTCCAGTTTACTTAGTGGTAATAATTAGTCCCCATTTTCTGATGTTGTTATTCTCCTTTCAATGTTTAGTCCCGGAGAGGAAGGGGGAAGTTGTGCTGTTAATCGGAAGGAAACTTGACGTTCCTTGGCTAGAACTTTTATCCGGGGGACTTGTAAAGGATGAAAAATGTTTTGGAACGACGAGATAAAATGCATCAGAGAAACGAATTGAAGCTAACATACATTTCATTTTGAGTTACAATTATAATACCTTTATTGTGCGTCACAATAAACGGGAAAAGGACACGAACGGCTCAGAGTTTATTGTACGGAGACTACAAAAAAATCTGCGTGCATTGAAAACTGCCGGTTTTTAACTAGCTGTTTACTCTTTATGTTGGAGATGAACAGTGGAACAGAACTCATAACGTTGTTATATATGCATGAAAACATTTGTTTCTTTTTTTGGTATCAATAAATTACGGTTCAAAACTCCGCAGCCACTTGCTGATTAGATCACAAGCCGATTTATGTCTGCGATGTTCGATTAAAAACTTTGATGTTTAAAAAGAATTGCTAACACACTCGGTACAGTAGATGGGCTTTACGGTACGAGAAGGGGGTAGCCGGTACACTTTGCTGTAAGACAATGGTGTGGCTTAAATTAGTATGAATAACCGTCTAGTTAGACATTAGTCAAAAACTTTTTTATTTTCCGTCCACAGAACCATTATGGCGGGATGGGAGGAGGACACTGTAAGTATTTTGAATAATAAAATCAAGCTTGAAACTAGTGGAGATTGAACCTCTAAAAACCATAGATTTATAAAGTAACATTTTCGAATACCAGAAACTTGTTGATAATTCTAAAGATCGGAAAATCGAGGAAATTCGTACTCACTGACCAACTTATAACTTTAAACCAGGTAGTTCCCACACGTCTGGTAAGCCGATTTAAAGATTGGATTGGATAAGAAAATAGAGGATTGGATTGAATCAAAAAAATTATTATATTAAAAGAGTATCTTAGAGATTACAATCGGCTTGCAATACACAAGTACAACGCTTACAGTTTGGCTTACTTCTCTCTACCGGAGCTTAAGCCTGTTTGTTAGCTAAGTCCTACTTACGAGGCCCAACAGGGCCGAAACCGCTGTCCACGGCTGCAAACACTCAGGCTCAAACTATTAATTTTAAGGTTTGTTTCAGGCTTTAGTTCCTTCTGATCCATTAGGCCTTAGCACCATTTAATTGACTGTTTCTATCATTAGTATGTATGTATGTGCAACAAAGCTGATTTTTCACCACCTGCCAGATCACACAAGCACAACGCTTACAATTTGGCTTATTTCTTTGTACCGTAGTTTAAGCCCGTTTGTTGGCTAAGTTGTGCTTTCGAGGCACAACAGTAGAATGGCACTAAAGCCTTAAGAACCTTAACGAGGTAAATTCGCCCTAATCCCAAATTTGTGTTAGACTTTGTAACTGTTGCGTTACTTTGTATAGACACCGCATATGCGAAGAACTGTCACGACAGCAGTTGGTATTCCTTTGATGACAGCAGCGTGACACCCTTTGAAGAGGACCAGGTCGTTGTAAGTTATGCTTTTGTGGACTTTTCATACCAACACGATATTTCGGTGCCGGCTGCTACTTTCCCTAGGATAGGCCTAGGTCTGTGCAGATATCTAAATGCCTAGGTCCCTTGTTTAGGGTAGAAACCCTTTTACACTTTTCCAGCCAAAACTAGTTATCATACACTAAAGAGTGTCTAAGTTTTCAACCAGCTGATACAAACCCCCAAATCCTTTTTTAGTTTTTCTTAATCAAGAATAGCAAAAAAAAAGATGTTATTGGTGGGCTACCTGTGGTAAGCCCAGTCACAGATTCAGATTGTTTATCCGTTATCGACCAGACAAAATTTCGGTTTAGGATTCTCGACTCACAAGGTCCATTTGATGCTTGATCAAAGAAGAAATTTCAAAATGTCGCATAACGAGTTTCTTACGGTTAAGTCACTTACAAACACACAAATTTCAGAACGGGTCATTCCCGGCAAGCTCAAAGAAATATCAAAGTAAACATGTTTAGATGAGAAACTAGCAAAATAATCAAATAAATTTCGAAATATTGTTGATGAGAAATTAGTGCTTTTTTGACCGGGTACTCCACTTTTGAACCAACTAGTTTAGAACCCAGGCAATTAGAAAAAAAGGTATAGCCCAGTGAACGCCTTTGGAGCGTCAAGTTTCCTTTAACTTTTGATGTTCAACATTCTAATCTTTGAGCCAAATAATGAAACCTGTAACTTTTGAACCAATTGATGAAACCCCATAGAGTGACCATTCATTTTGCTTGTCTTGAGGACGGGAAATGATTGGTGTTATTCATTCTAGCTTTTGAACCAGTTGATGAGACCCTAAAGTGATCAAACTTGTCAACGAAAAATTGCTCGTGTAAAGGGGCTTAACTCACAAACTTTTCATTAAACTTGCGTTCGGTTTCTGTTCTAGTCCAAGGCCGCTTACGTGTTGTTCTACCAGCGCCGGCGGAGTCATCGCGTGTCTGTTTTGTCAGAAAAGGGAGAGGACGATGATTGGATAGACGAAGGCCAGGACCCGGATGACGACGAAGATATGGACACGAAATGAATTAAGTTGATGTAGACGTCTCATTTAATTGGTAAGTTAATTCATCAGCTTTAGTCTTGTGAAGAGGGAAGTTGTTACAAACTTAGTCTATAGTGTGTTTACTTCAGGGCAGAGACCCAAAAGAACATGACCCTGAAAGCTGTCGCAGTGAAGATTCCTGTTTATTGAGTAGAAAGATTCTCGTTTCGTTAGTTTACCTTTAGTTCTTGACTTCTTCAGGTCGTGTAGGAAGCCATCGCCCGACTATCGCGAGCAGTGATTTCAGATTATTAGATGAGTTAGATGCTGTTGGTCAAAACAGTCTCTAGCCTTTTAATAAAACAGAAATAGCATGTTTTACTGTTTTTCGGCACTTTACCTCATGTCAACATTTTGTTGGAGATGACGAAAAACATTTTCATTGAAGAATTTTTGGGGTTCAAAAATGGGGTTCAGAAAGTTTTGAAGACGTGGTTCATGAAGAGGAAGAAGCGAAAACAGTGGAGAAGTCCTGCACGTTTTGTCGAGCTATCGTTTTGTCGATCTATTTTCTTGTTTTTCTACTCGCGGCACGTAGAATCAGTGTTATAAAGAAAATATAGAAGTCTAAACTCCAGGCACGTGACTTGAGATTACTTAAGAAATGTAAATTCCCGTCGTGTTTTATCGTGTACATGCCGTCTAATTCACGGCTTATGGTTCTTTAATCGTTTAAATAAAGTATTTACTGAAACTTCTCGCTGTTAGACTCTGGTTTAACGATAACTTGTTGTGGCGTAAACTGGAATTGTCCCTGATAACCTTTCTTTTTTTCTTTCATAGATTCTAATTTGATCGTATTGGAGCACATCTGGAAATGGAAATGCCCATTGAAACATAAAAGACACACCACGAAGAAAGATTATAGCTATGGCAGATGGCATCACGATGTTTGCTTTTTAAAAATTACCGGTGATTTGTAAGAATCATCGCACCTAGCAGAACTCACAAACTTCGATTGGGTATAATGGAAGCTCGATTTTTTACCCGTAAACTTTAAGATCCTTGCGATTTACGTCTTTCTTCAACCCAGACTGTCACTTCGAGACCATAATCTTTCGATATCAAGGATTTTAGTAACTTGGAATTATAGAAAGAGTAACGGACGAACGAAGAGCATCATTGCTTTAAATCGATTCATTAGTAATGAAACAAGGACAAAAAAATGTTTCCTTCGGGCAAATCAGTGCCTAGTTAAACAAATGTTTGTACGATTGTTACATCTCATACCGCCGAGTTGGAATATGTTGTACAGACTTTTTGTAGAAATCCGTAGAAATTTTAGAATGTTAAGTCACATTAATTGCTTTAATTGTGCCAACTTGTAAAGTATATTTTGCGACACATGGGCGTTTTTTTACTTTGACTTGTACTCAATCCTTATTGGGTTAATTTGCCCTGAGAGAGAGCGAAGCTTTGGGAGAGAGTCGATCTTGATTTTCGTTGGTTTTCACCTTTCTTCCCTGCACTGTTTGGGGTTCCTTCAAGGTTTAAGTAAAGTTAAGCTTTAGGAACCAGGGGAGAGGGGGTGGGGATCAGGCCGACAAAAAAATCCTCACCAGTCTTAAAAGATCGGGGTAATTGAAACCATGCAGTGTTGTTCCGGTTGATTTCCATTTTAGGTCCGGCTAATAAAACTATTTTTGAACTGTCTGGAAAGGTCGGGTGTTTGAAACTGTATGGGGATAGCCCTGTTTGTTTCCATTTTAGGTCTGGCAAATAAAAGGAACTCTGAAAGAGTCTAGTATTGGGTGATGTAAAACCAGGTTGATCCGGTTGTTTTCCATTTTATGTTTCTGAACCAACTTGGAGTTGGAAAAGTCGGGGGTTTAGAAGCACTTTTTTCTGGTGGTTTTCAGTTTCTTTGACGCTGATCAAACTGGAATAGTTCTGACCAGTCTAGAAAGGTTACAGGGGTAAGTGAACGGAGTCAGTCTGGCCGCACTGCGTTCCATATGAGAACCGCTGACTGGTTGGACCTGCCGACAAATTTATCTGCCGTTATAACAATAGAAGAACATTGTTCAGGGTGTCTAAAAACAATGTATCCCATCGAGAGACAAATGCAAAGGTCTCACGATAAGGCGCCTGTGGTTGAAAATCTAAGAGTGTGTGTTTAGTACTTCTCATTTCTATCCGGGCATGCACTAAGAATACCTAAGTTGATACAAATTTTATTGTTTTCTGATTCGAAACATTATTTTACTCACTTTTTCGCGTATGCCCGTGTCTTCGTGAAATACCCTCTGAAAGAAAACTTCGGACACCTCTGGTAGTTAACCATTTTCAGTTTAACGATTTGGCAAAAACTTTTTTTAGTTGTATACGGTAAGGATCACGCTGTAGCCGCATCGAGCAATTTACTTACATAACTGTTGCACCTCAAACCGTTAAAAAGCTTTTTAAGAGATGCCGATGGTAGATATATTTAACTTATATAGAACAAGCGAGGTTTTACTCGCGAGTTGTTTTAATATATTATTATTAAACAAGACTACATGCTTCATGTCCAAATTGGAATTAATTGGATGAAAAAAAGTCTCGGACGAGCCGCTGGCCAAAGGGATTTTTTAAATTCATTTTTTCCATAGTGGACAAGCAAAGAGTTGTAATTTCTACTACTTTTAACTAATTTAGAAATGAATTATCTAGACTCTTACTGTCAAGCTCTCTTGCTATCTCCGGGAAGCTTCGCTGCTTTCGCCGAACACTTACTCAGTTTTGGGGATTCTTTGAAGTATTCTTGTTGAGGCCGTTGATTTTTGCCTCAGAACTCCGTCTTTTGCTATCAAAGGAAATCCAAAATTATCGAAACAAAGTGTAAACTCTGCAAGTCGAGGCTAAAGAAGTCAGAACACTGCCATTTTCAGATGAGTGTAGCTCGCTTCGCTGGTGGACGCGCGCGACAATGGCGCTGATTGGCTCGCTTTGTGCTTTCTGGGATTTGATTGGCTAGCTTTGTGCTTTCTGGGATTTGATTGGCTCACACCAACTGTCCTCTACCTAATTAAAGGTTACTATTATCTAAAATAATGGAAATTAATTTATCCCTGGTTGAACAGTTTTAAGCATCAAAGAATAATAGGTATGATTAAATGCCAACAAGCTGTATATAGGGCGTACAAAGCATTTTTATGATGTGAGCTGTTTGCTACAAGTAACACAACAATTTCCATTGAGCTTTCGTTAAACTAAACTCTCAAATAGCTCTTACCCCGACAAAATTCGAGAACAACGTAAATCTGGGAACCTGTTTCTATGCTCAGCTCCAAAAATCAGTTTTCACGTTGTTGCCGAACAGAATGAAGTTTAGTAAATCTGCCTTAAACCGCTCTTATTTGCTGTACAGTTAGTTGTTTTCACATGATTACAAAGCATATGCATTTCTGTTAAAAAGCTTACGCAATAATTTTTTATTACTCGTGGTACCACGAATCAACTTTTGGGTTCCATTTATTCTTTTTTTTCTTCATGTCGCGATTAGTGATTCGGTCCAATGACAGCCATATTTGGGATTTTTTTAAATAAAAATTCGAAACGTCGCACTATGCTTTCGGAAATATTTTATTGTCTTTATACTATAGACACTCGATTCTATAGTTTGCAAAAATATTCACAACTGCTTTAAAAAGCAAACATGCATCTCTTGACTGCTGCAGCATGAAATACATTGTAAAATTTCTATCGTTGTAGTTTTTCTTCTTCAATAAAATTGAGTTCAATAAGAAACTGTCTATTTTATTTATTCAGCATTTTCACTTCTGCACACTTAATTAAAATCATATATTGCTGAACTATAAATAGCTTTAAAACAACTGAATCAAACTCACTACCCCGTACCACGAGTAAAGGCTTAATGAGCCTCTCAGCTCTTGTTCAAAAGTTGAGAAGTTCTGTTCCGTCAACCTGGGCTCCCTATGCTCAATGTAGACGTGACGAGACAAACATGGCAGACAAATGGCGGGTAATGGTTACGGGAGCATCTGGTCTGCTAGGCCGTGCAATAGTCAAGAAGCTTACAACAGACGAATCTTTACAAGTTCTGGGATGTGCACACAGCCGTTGCAAAGGAAATCTCAAAAAAATCGATCTTATGGATTTAGATGCAACAGAACAAATCGTTCGTGAGTTTCAACCGAACGTTTTGGTTCATTCTGCCGGCGAACGTAGACCGGATGTTGTTGAGAATGACGAAGCTAAAGCAAAAAAGATGAATGTTGATTCAACTGCAAGACTAGCACAAGTGATGACAAGTCTTAACGCTGGTCTTGCAAAGCCGCAACACTTCTTGCTTTACATCAGCACTGACTACGTTTTCGACGGTACGAGCCCGCCGTACAAGTCACATGACAAACCAAACCCTCTGAATAAATATGGTCAGAGTAAGCTTGAAGGCGAGAGAGCGCTTCTGACACATCATCCCGTTGGGGGGGTACTTAGAATCCCAATACTGTATGGTGAAGTCGAGTACCTCAAGGAGAGTGCAGTCACTTGTAAGTCTAAAACAGTCCGACCAATAGATGTTTTAAGGGGTAAAAGTGCCTATGAAACAAATTTTTTTCTCATAATTTTGCAGCTTATCGTGTCTTAAAATGGGATTAGAGAGAAAAAACTGCAAAAATAACTTGAAACGCGATTTTTTTGTCTCTGAAAAGAGAGACAAGTCTAGCACAAAAGTGTTTCCTATAAAGTAGGAAGACTAGGGGTGAGATGACGTAGTAAACTGTTTTTTTTTTCAGGAAATAGTGCATTAATACACCCGGTGTGAATGTATTTTTTTTTTGCAATTAACATTGTTAGGTGCCCCAGCTATGCATGTCATAACATTTTAAATTAACATGGGCTCAAAAAATATTTTTCCATAGACACTTTAAACAGCTACCTACCAATATAAGTGGCCAATTATTTCAAAAGTCCTCATTTGATGCATTGAATGCTATATATTTGCCCCTAAAAAGTACCTAATCACACGGAGAAGCTAAAAGGTATGTGAGAGTCTCATTTTTGAACCTAAAAGGCCTGTTGGACACCCCTTCTCACTTTTCAAGGGAGACCCCCCCAAGAGTGCCCTCCCAAAACCCCTTTTGAAGCTATATAAGCCCAGGGCTTTATTTTGGGAATTTTTTGGTACATGAAACATCTGCAGATCCAATTGTAACAGTGTTTTACTTTTTAAGTGCATTGACATTTTTAAATAAATGTGCCCATCAAGCACATCACTTTTTATTATTTTTGTTATTATTATTGATTATATTATTGTTATTATTATCATTATCATTATTATAGCAGTATGGCATGCCAAGAATATGATTATTTATATTGTTAAATTGAATATGATAAAGGATTTACAATTTTTGATTGCAGATTTGGTAAAGGGCTGCTATAATTTTGGTTTATAAAAGGGTTCTGTTTATCCTTTTTTTATTGCAAAGTTATTATTATTGTTATGTACTGTTCATTCACATGTTTCTTTATGTTTTTGTTGTTCAGGCCTGTTTGAAAACTTGATGCAAAGGGATAAGCAGTCCAAAATGTCTGACTATGAAATCAGATACCCAACACATGTTGATGATATTGCAAGTGTTTGCCACCACATTAGTAAGCAATGGCAGCAAGATGATTCATTTTGCGGAATTTGGCATTGGAGCGGCTCAGAGCCTATGACAAAGTACCAAATGGTTATGCAGATGGCATCATTGTTCAGTTTACCATCAGACCATGTGGTGCCAGTCAAAGAACCTTCTCCCGGTGCCCTGCGACCGTACAATGCTGCGCTTGACTGTAGCGACCTGCAGAAGATTCTTCCCCAAAATGGTGCTGACATAAACACATCTTTTAAAGATGGTATCAAAAAATGCCTTGAG
>JANVCF010181668.1:0-10937 GCA_025388745.1 Hydrozoanthus gracilis
CGGAGTTTGAGGTTGCGTTCAGACGAGTGGCACTGGGCCCGATAGAAATAGTCTGCAGTCTCGCGACAAAATATCGGTCGGTGTGTGGCAAACCAGACAAATTGTCTGAGACAAAAATTCGGGAGCTTAAAGACAAAAAATCGGCTAGTGTGTAGCGGCCTTAATGATCGAGGCCGCAAGCTAAGGATTGACGCAGCCGTACAAGCCTTGTTCGTTTCATGAATCATTCATGAGATGAACGCATTGTTGAACAATTATGCACGTGACGTCAAACTAGTCATTTTCACCCCAAGCTTCGTATTCAAGAAATAGGTGTGAGCATTTTGCACGTTCAAACCATGTTCACGAAGGAATTCTTTTCATTTGTGGGCGCTTTGGGATTTGATTTATGAAATTATTTACACTTTCGAGACTCGAAAGCGAGGCTTGGTGGTGTTCGACATAACGCCTAGGCAACTTTTTCAGCCCAAAATGCATTGATAAAACCTCCAAACTATGCCAAATTTCTTCATGGAACACGTTTGCGAGAATTTGCTTTGTTTGAACAGTTCTCGTTAGTGTTATTTAAAGAGAAGTTAGAGAATGATAAGTGACTGGGAATGAGACTTGAAAAGTTTTTCTTTACCTAGTTTTTACAACACTATCTGCATGGAAAGTTCTTCAAAGGAATAATGACGCTGAACGTTAAAGGAAGGGTTTTTGTATAATTTAGATCACGCATCAAGTTCACTGAAATTTTATTCGATGACAAATTTTAAACCTTTTTCTTATTTACAATCTGACGTAAGCTTTTAAAAGTATCTGCTGTTACCAAAATAACTTTTAGGACTTATTCATGCAATCGGCTTACAAATTGGCTTTGATTCTTTTTCTTTCCTTTTACTTATGACTATTGAAATCGTCGAGGCGTGGTTCTTTCTAATCGCACAGGCTCAAACGTATAGTTTCGCTTGAAACAAAAATATCTAAAAAAAGGTCTTAAGCCACCGGCTTACTACGAAGATCACTGTTTTACCCCTTAAAGTGTGTCCAAGTTGTCGTAATCACGATAACGGCTTAGTTTTGAATTTTTTTTTACTTTTTGTGAGTACACCCTATTTGTACTCACAGACCGTGTGTTGATTCGAGAGATAAAGTGTTGTTTTTTATCATCAGTTTATTTGCATATAAAAAGGTGGAAACAAGAAATGTTGTTGATGGTATGACGAGGTTGCATTCTGCCATCATCTTCGAGAAATTTAGTTTCCTATGAACATTAGGCATTCAATTATTTCTGTTTATGTCCCTTGTATGCGAATTTGAAAAATCTCTTGAAAATGATGGCTGAATTTGGTAAATAAACACAGTGGGACCCCTTTAATACGGTCACCAACGGGCAAGAAAAATAAAATGGACGTAGCAACGGGGTGACCGTATTAACGAGAATTTTTTATACCCAAAAATTTTGTTGGGTAGTGAGGAAGCTAAAAGAAATACTTGAGTAAGAAGAAAACCGTCCCTCCTGCCAAGGTTTAGTTTGAGGACGGTTTGGTGAATTTAATTACATCAAATATTAACTTCAAAAATATTTTTTTTTACTTCCCAAAAAAACACCAAACTCAAAATTTTCTTTAAACTGAAATACCAATCTTCAAAAAAAAAAACCAAAATACATCTCAAAACTCATCCAAAAAATCTTAAGATAAATATTCAAGCTGATTTCTTTTCACACCATCCGTATTATAAACGACACGATTTTAAAGATTCAAATCAAGGACGGAGATGAAACATGAGGAAAAGTGGCTTTAAAGCGCGCTTTGGGGTACCCCCGCCTTAATGAGGTGGCCGTGAGGCCGTGAGGTTCAACTGTAAGTGATAATGAATGAACGAAAACAACAACAAACAAACAAAATGTGCACAAGTTCTCCGCAGAATAAGAAGTCGAGAATGTAAGATAACAAGTGATGACTATTATTTATAGTTAACAACTGCAGTTAACAACCTTACCACGATTGTGGCTGACGATAAAAGAAGCTGGTAGCGATCCTTGCAGAAAAGTATGGAAAACTAAGTTAATTATTACACAGGTGAGTTGAAATGACACTCCGCGTATTCCTAAGATTTTGATTACTATTGGAAGTTAAAAATTCAAGTATCAGAGTATCAGAAATATGAAGATGCTTCTACTGGGGATCCTCACCATTCAACCACCCGGGGAGGTTACTCCCAACATTTGGGTGGGAGGCACTGAGACCGTCGTGTTTTTTTAGGGGTTAAAATTGTCAGCCCGGTATTTTTTATGGGTTGTTAAAAGAAATCCTGCGTTAAACCAAGAGCCTGGAGTGCTAAAGGGTTGAAAAACACGAAGTTACTAGACTGCTTGTAGTCCCGTGATTTAGCAAACGTGCGTACTGAACAAGAAGTTAAGAAAATAGTTCTTCGGCGAACGCCCTTACACGTGCGTCTTTATTTACTGCATAACACGCACGGGCGCAACATGAAGCGTGAGAGGACTTAGCTACCCAGAGAAAGTTTTCGCTTTTAAATGGTATTTTTAGGGTAACTTTAAAACAAGCAGATGTATTTTTAGGATGGAAAATTTTTATCACTTGGTATTTTTCAGGGTATTATTATTTGGTACCTTTTCTGACGGTCATCCCTACTCTTTAACCCCGAAGCACCTTCCCCCCCTGGGGGGATGCCGAGTTTGATGTTGACGATTTCGGAGTCACTTCAGTGCCCTGACCACAACAAAGTTAACGACTGAGTGAAGAGGACCAATTAGACTATGAAAGGGATAACAAAGGTAACCTCTCTCAAAGCTAACCGTGTACTCTTATTCGAGTAAAATTTTTCTCACTGCATATGTATTTAATTACTCAATTTATGTTCATACCTGATGATATTGTTATACTAGTATCGAAATACAGTATATCTTTAATTCTTTTTTATCTTTTAGTCACATTGAACTTAAATATTGGGTCATGAAACTACCGTTACTCGTATGATATCTATATTATCACTATCTATTGTGTCACGATCATTCGATTTCTGATTTAAATACTAAACGAGCATGAAAAAAAAAAATTGGAGATAAATAGTCTCCTCACTCGTCCTGGAGCAGAGGCCCCACACGAATGGACCCTCACACATGTACACAATAATGATCACTGCCGACTAGAAGTAACATGTTTGTACCATATGAACTTTGTTAGCACACATCGACCTACATAAAAAAGTGTGGACCATGTTCATTTCAATTTTAACTGCAGTTACAGTGACAATTCGTAGATGACTTGCTAATGCTCCAAAAGTAAATTTGAAAGTGTTGATATTTGGTCAAAGTACATCCCAACTCAACTTACATTTTGTCGAAAGATACGAAGCACTAATTGAATACAGATCATTGCAGGTATTCCCACAAGAACTCTCCGAAAATTGAAGGAAAGTGTCACGACAGCGCAAAACAGCTGGACAGAGACTAGCGAACTGGTAATGAAAGTTGTCCAGAAAAAGGTATGCATTCATGGAGCACTCTGGCACCTTCTAACGTTTGGTTTCAATTCCAAGTGCGTCTCAACCGTGACTACAAATTTAAATACGCTATGCTGAAGCTGTCATAGTAAAATAAAAACAATGCAGAGCCTTGTTTTCATTTTCACCCTATCGTTTTCAGATTATCGCATTTTAAGTGTTCGGCACTGCTGCACCACACAAGGTTTATAACCCTTGTGAAGAAAGAAAGCGCTGAAGCAGAAATACCCGTACAGATAGTTGAAGGCAATTTCAGAACAGGTACGTTGTGAGTAGTCTTTCAAGCTAAAAGTAAGAGATGCAACTCTAATTGTTGCACTAGTGTCTTAATTTTCATCAAAGGAATTTCTAACTTTAAGGGGAACAAAAATTTATAGGTTTCGATACACTCGTGTTTGCCTTGTTGACATACTCTGACGAAAAAACCTAAGCTTATTATATCACAAAGGCATGGATGTTTATAACTACATAATTTTATATATTAGTTTAAAAACGTATATGTATATACATTTATAACAAATTGAGGAAAATTTTGTTCAGTCAACAGCGAGAACGGTATCCCAACAGGGTTTTGTTACAGAAAAAAGGAACTGTAAACAAAAATCAGTCTTCACAAAGGTATGTTGTAGGTAAAATGGTTTTCTATTTATTTTGTATTTTTTCTCACAGAGCTCGGCTCAAGACCGAAAGTCGTACTGTAATATTTAAAACGTGTTTGCGATCGGCCTTGTGGGTCTTTTACGAGGTTGTCGATTCTTGCTACACAGTTACCCAAGCACACTTGCGTTTCATATCTGTAATTCTCCATCAACAGCTCGCCTCGACCAACTAAGTCATGCTTTTTTATAGCGCTGATGCAAGCAAGCAGACAGATATCAATGACTCGATGACAAAAACGAACAGTTTTAGAAAAGGGCTGACTTAAACAAAAGTTAAGACAGGAGAAGATTTTTATGCGACTTTTTTATGTATTTCATTTTTCTATGGTATTTAACGGTTATTAACAGAGCGTGATTGTAACAGTTTGCGATTTCGCTATAAGGTTAGGAATTCAAAGCACTTTCTGAAATTCCTCCTCATCAGCCAAAGCGTTCCAACCATTTAAAACCCATTGAATATTTCTATTTAACTGCCATAGCTTCTAAACACTCTTCATGTTTCAGTTGATCTGAGTGTAAACACGTTTTAAATATGTGAAAACGAAAGCGCTAACTGCACAAAGGGGATACAATGTGTTTACCCACAACAACTTTCAAAACATGTAAAAACGAAAGCGTGGACTGCACAAATTGGATGTTTTTAGTAAAGCAACTTTAAAAATTCATTGATATGAGAGCGTTAACTTGATGACGGGAGCTGAACAAGTAGAATATAATGACAAGGCAATTTGTATACAGTTGCCCTGAATAAGCGTCCTTTATATCAAACACGCCAAATAATAAGTCCTTCCTACTTTTGTGTTAATTCTTATTTTCTTATTCTCAAATGGTCCCCCAAATGGCTCCCAAAATGTTCCCCAAAATTCGGATGTGCTCGCAATGCACTCAATGCTCGCACATATTTCTGACGCGTGCTCGCAATGTATTTCAATGTATTTCTGTCTCACATAAGAAATTTGGGTGCTCCAAGCTCGTAAGTGATCGCATAGGGAACTATTCGGGAGTACACATTTTACGGATACTTTATGAATATATACATAAGGGCGATTTATGCCGAAGGATATTCTAGTTGTATCAGGGAATTTTTTAGTCTCAAAAACTTCGCCCGGATCATTTGGATATTGTTTTTCAGCAATTCTGAGCATCAACAACAATAAACTATGAAATTAACGGTCAAACACAACATTGATAACGTTCAGTCCTTCTTCTGATACTTTCGTCTGAAATCAGTTAAGTTAGACCTCCCGGGGCGCACACTCACAGGCCTCCTTCTTGCTTTTTGTTTAAATGATTTTCTTAATTATACGTGACATTTTTCTGACTTAAAGTATACTTGTTTCTAAGAAGAAGTGCAATGAGGCCGTAATAATTGAGTTGAAAAATAAATTAAGATTTTAGTGCATGTGTGATTCAGATAGTGAGATACCACGGAATGTTTTGTTTCCGTTTGACACAGAGCCAGGAGTTCCGTCGACCTCCTTGGTAAAATGTCTACTGCATCAAACATGTTTTAAGGTTAAAAGTAAAATGAAAACTAATGATTCTGAAACGGAATGCTCACCCTAAAATATCAGCCATTTCAGTCTAGTTCAATTCATCATCTCACTTCTCCTCACAAGACACATACAAAATGAACATTTTGTAATGAAAAATGAAAATTAATCAACAAGATAAACAATCGAAGATGAAAAGCGATATTCTCCTATCTAGTTACATTGCATATGTGAGCCCTAGTTGGAAGAATTTACGAACATGTCACTAGGACTGACAGGGTTAAGGAGCGACACGCCCATTTAACTCCCTGTCAGCTTCAGTAAATACTTGTGGGGCCACTTGTTGGATATCGTTTAAAAGGCTCTTACAGATCGTTAAACATCACATGTTTGCTCTCTTGGTTTCTTAAAGTAAAACATAAGAATATAAGAATGCTATCTTCGTAGAGCAGCAAAAGGCTACAAGGCTGCTAAAATTTTATGTTTCATAGTCTTCAGTTCTTCACTATGTATAGGTTCGAGGTTACACCTGTTGAAATATAAACGGATAAATCTAAAAATATTTATAAAGAAGAGCTCTCTAGTTTGAAAGTTTTGATAATGAGGACGACACTTGAGATTTTAGTTATTAGTTAGAACCATTTAAAGTACAAGTATTGTTCCATAACCTTGCCGATAATGTGGTTTACTTTCTATTTGCCGGATTATGAAGTGAAACAAAGAAGTTGATATTTTCAAGATTATTAATAGGCGCCTTCGATAAAATAGATACTCTCACGATTACTGTGGTTTAGCCAGGTCTTGAACAACACGAAAAACTAGTTAAAAGAGCATAAGATATAAAACGATCGGTTGAGAAATATCTTGGTCAATCCTAAAATAGAAGTTTCTGTACGAAATATAAGCCGGTGTTTTGTTACCTTTTTGAGACTGTTTCCTGTAAAGCATCTTTGATGCAACATCACGGAAGGCGGAAAGCGGATTTGTGTTAGAGCTCCATCAGCAAGTGACATTAAAATACGCAAAGTACAGCAACTGTCAAGCAGGAATGATGATTGATCAAAGCAAGCATG
Organism: Hydrozoanthus gracilis; assembly: GCA_025388745.1. Taxonomy (NCBI): domain Eukaryota; kingdom Metazoa; phylum Cnidaria; class Anthozoa; order Zoantharia; family Hydrozoanthidae; genus Hydrozoanthus; species Hydrozoanthus gracilis. Next base: position 6,739 of record JANVCF010181668.1, read on the forward strand.
GCTGGCGGAACTGACAAATACTGAACTAGCAAGAGTTCCGATCGAAGGTTTTTTGACGCTTTTCACGTGATCGTTCCACCAACCACTAAAACTCGTATCGGGTTTTAAAGTCACGTTCGTTGTTTGGATGTCGACTTGATCTTTGTTTCCGTAAATTATAACAACAAAGACGAAAACGTAAAAAGATTTCTGCCCAGTGTCATTTCAGTATAATAACACGTCAATATATCAAGGAATCAGAGCTTCGAGTTGGCAACGCTTGGTTCCAGTTTGCGAACAAAGGTTAGTTTAGATCAAGTTGTCAACTTCAGGAGAAAAAGTTAAAATTCAGCATCACTTGACAAACCAATTGAAACGTTGAATCTATAAGTTTAATGGTAATAATGATAATAAATTATCATACTGTTCTCAAAACTTTTTCTAAACTGCCGATATACAACTTTGGTTTCTGCCTTATTCAAATTATCTAACTCATCTACGTATGCAGTTTATACAACCATGAAGCAACCTGAACCTATTAAAGTTTGCGTGTGAAGTTAGGTTATATGTACCTAAAACCTATTAAGTATTATACTGTAATGTATAAATTTACACTATAAAAGTAAAGTAAGAGATTTTTTTGTCATCAGAGTTGGCAACGCTTATTTAGTTCCATTTCTTTCTTTTTCAGTGGCTCCATGCCAAACTAATCAGAAGTATCTGTGGTTTGGCAAGCGGAGTCACAAAAATTTGTTGCCCGAAAAAGGGCGTTCAGTAAAAGCTTCAAATTAAGCATTCTGTGAAGTTAAGCCGAGTTCCAAGGGCTTGATACTTTTGATTCCTAATCAAAGTTGATCTTTAAGCTGAAGGATTTCGATTACCTAATCATGGCAAGCTGTGTGTGAAATGACTGGATCAGTATCACGACCTAATTATCTAATGCTTCATTCTCTCTACCCAACATTTACAAACAATAAGTGAAACATGGGCGGCGGAACCGAGGGGGAATGGTTTCTGATTAATTAACAAAACAGCAATCAGATTTTATGAGTTAATTGTTGTACTCAATATAACAGATTTCATCGAACTGGATAACTGACCATTAATTCTGTTCGTCTTTTCGAACTTTGACGATTTCCACTGCAACCCTCCAATAATTTTTTGCTTCCACGGCCCAACACAAAACTTGATGATAATTTTGTTAAAGAGTTAAAGAGTGTCTGCGAAGCAAAAAAAATTTTAAATACAAACTGAATACATGTAAAGTATGGGTTTGACTTTGCATAAAACAAAGCATCGGTCATGCTTTCGTCTAAACTGAGAACATCACCAGTGACAGATCAAAGGTAGTTTTACTAGCAGTCAAAGCTGAAGGGTGAAGGGCTACTGCTTGGGAACCTTGAAGTATAACTACAACAATGCTTCTACAACTTACAGTGGAACTTTAACAACTGAATAGAAAAATGCCTTTGCTGATCCAAAAGTATTTATTTTTAAACTGAAATAAAATATTGTAAACGTTTTTAACACAATGTGCAAGAAACGTTTGAACGCGCGGTTTAGAAATTGATGAAAACAGCACCAGCTCATAAGTTTATTTTCACAATCAAAACACTGTTTACAACAAAGAAGATGGAGATAGATTAGCTACGAGACAATTAACTAAAAAAAAGGGGGGAATAGTAATAGAAACTGATTAGAGAATAGAGATAGCAAAAACATCTTGAAGGGGTCCGCCAAGAAGTCTCACGCCCTAGGGCCTCAGAATCGTATATTGATCTTTCAATAAATTCTTCGAACATGTTCGCAGAAGACTAAGCCGGGACGCCTCCGAGGCTACCCGGACACTAGTTGCCGTATATTGGAAGGAACCACTCGTGGTCATTCTTAATTAGTTAGAAACAAACAAAAAGAGTTGATGTTGAGATATGCCAACTGCACTTTCTTTAGCAAGTCCAACATGGAGTAGAAATAGGATGATAGGGGCTGGATTTCTTTGCGAAGGAAAAAAAAAATAAGCATCGAATTCAGTATAGTTTCCTGTTTTTCAAAAATGGAATAAAATAATTGAAAAATAGAAATGTTAAAACAAACTAAAATTCTTGTTTTTCCTAGCAAATTTTGGACAAGTGTTGAGTATGCAGAGAGTAGGGTATTCTAAAGATGAATTTCAACTTCAAAGTGTACATCTACATCCGCCTATAAGGCTATATCCTTTTAGCTTACTTCTCACTGGCAAGTAAGAATTCACGATTTCACAAAAGCAGTAACAACCGGAAATGTTGCTTTGAAGAAGAGGCTGGGCCTGGAGCCTACAAAATATTGCCCGGAATGTGGCCAAAGTTTTTTTAAACTAACCGATGATCACATTCAACTATTGTACGTCCAGTCGTTAATCGACAAAACATCCAAAAGACATTTTTCTTAGGTTCATTTCTTACAATAAGTTTGTTTTGCTCTATAGTTGGCACGAAAAGTGGCTTTCTGCTCCACAACGAAAGATCTTGACAACTGGCATCTTATATAATCGCCATCCGAATTCATTATTTCGCAGAATACGTACACTGTACTACAGTATGTAATCTCCTAAAATTAATACTGGTTCTCGAGGTAAAGGGTCATAGCAAATTGCACGTTCTTCATGGCTTTGTTATTTTTTCCTTGCTTTAAAACGGGTTTTCAAGTTACACCAAATCTCACAAAAAGAAATTTCGGATACTGTAGGCTGACTATAAATATAACTAGCAGTAGAACTTAGAGCTGATAAAGAGGTATCAACTTGATTCAGTTATCGGCGGATATGTTAAGCTTCTAACATCGGACAAAAATTTTGCAAGGATTTCTTCCCGGAAACTCTTAAGGGTGGATTCAGCGTTGGCACGCGACATTGCTGGAACTTGTTAAAGGCGTTATTGGACTTCGCTTAGCCCACCGGTAAAGTCTTCACTTCCTTCGAGTAGCTCGAAGGAGATTTTGCGATTTTAGCATCAAAATGTTCTTTAATTGTTCTTGTTTTCCAATACTATCAAACAGTGGATAAAGTTGTCCGGAACGTTTAAATGCGCGCGAAGAAATATGTGTTTAGTTCTTGTTTCATCCAGCGGTATATGCGAATAGAGAATGCCTCACGTTGTTTTTATTCACGAGTCGTCAAGGTACCACAAAAGACGAATACAAAAATCTTAAAATCGTCTCACGAAATTTCTGCTTTATGATCGTTCTTAGCTCGTTCTTAATTTGAGGATAACCTGGACAGCCTGGGTGCCCGGGGATGGGGGGGTAGGGTAGGTATGACTGTCGCAATTTTTAGGGGGAAAAATTGCCAGTCCGGTATTTTTCAGAGGTTGTTAACAGAAATCCTGTGTTAAATCAAAACCTTATTATTTTTTAGGGTTTAAAAGCGCGAGGCTATTGGACTGCTTTAGCAAACGTGCCTGAACAAGAAATTAAGACAAAAGTCCGCCTTGGGCGTTTTTTTGCGTTCAGTTTTTAGCTTTTACTGCATATCACGTTCGGCGCAACAAGAGAGAACTGAACGCTACCCAGGGAAAATTTTCAGATTTCAATTGATATTTTAGGGTAATTTTAAAACCGAGAGGTATTTTTTAGGGTGGAAATCTTTATCCCTTGGTATTTTTAGGATATTTTTAGGATATTTTGGTCATCCCTACCTTTTTGACCCCGAAGTACCCCCCCCTTAAGTTTATATTTTCTAGTCCTAAATTCACAACTTTGCGAAAGTGTTTTGCTCTGTCGTAACAAACTTTTTTCAGCTTAGTCAAGATCTTTTTTCAGCTCTTAACCTCTCCATTGTACAAGAAAATAGCCTGGACGTGCTTAGCTCTTGCGACGGCTTTCTTTGGTTATTTTTGTATAACCCCAGCACTCAACATCTCTTCAAAACGAGGAATCTTAGTCCGGAAACAAGGGAGTTTGCTAGTTACAACGACAATACAACTAGAACATTTGTCACACCAGAAAGTGAGAACAAAGGAGGGGCATCCCACGTTTTATATTTTTTTCATTTCCTTTTTAAAGGAGCTACGTGACCATTACCATAGCGGTAAAACAAGTAAGTTCGCCTTAAATGACGCGCCGTTTAAATCACAACCAAGGACTTCCTAACATTAGTTTTAAAATTTTAGTTCTTAGTGTTTCATCAATTGGGTGCTGTGCTAACCTAATTCTCACATGATATACTTTCAACAGCCGGCTGCCAT
>JANVCF010181690.1:0-10932 GCA_025388745.1 Hydrozoanthus gracilis
AACCAAAGGACAAGGCCAAAGCTTGTGCGAAGTACATCTTCAAATCAAATTTAGTGATGCATAAAAGAAATAATGAAATTGTTTGCAACACTGACATTAAGGAAATTGAAATTGAATATGAGTCATATTTCGACAAATACATGTCCATTGTTTAGATTTATTTTTAAAATTACATTTTTAATCGGTAGTTCAGTTCAGTTTAGTTTATTTTTTGTGTGTTTAGTTTTAGTATAATTTTTATTTAGTATTTTTAGGTAAGAGTAAATACTGGTCAGTTATATTATTTTGTAATTTTCAGTATTATTATAGGTCTAGATCTAGAGCATTCAACAGTTTGTGGATTTTTTCATTATAATTAAAAAATTTAATTATCCAATCATTTCTTTCGACTGTTTGGAGCACATTAATTGCATACATATATAGAGATATTTAAACATAATTGAAATATTGAAAAATGATCACTATTTCATGTCAAACAATTCCTAAGTTTATAACTAATGTAAGCTATGTTCATGTATAAACAGCTTGAGAAATCTTGAAAGAAACAGTATGTTGGTTAAATAAAAGTAAAAAATTCAAGCTGATCTGACTTGTTTGTGCTCATATAACACCGTAGTATAGCCGCTCATTATTTGTGAATGCAGGAGATTTTAATTCATGGGTTTTTGATGGCAAGGTGTGCTAGCTTCTACATTTCAAAATTAAATTCATGATTACCGTGAAATCAAGGTTATTTCAAGGGTTTTTCATGTCCTTTTCTTGCCTATGAAACCTAATTAAAAACTTGGACTACTACATTTCAAATTTATGAGGATTTCATGGGTTTTTCATGGCATTTGTGTGCCAATTACCGCCCCATGAAAAACCCATCATTCCAAAATTTCATGGGTACTCAAACCCCCATGGAAATGCCCTGAAAATGCAATGAAAATTTTCCTGGTCAATGAGTTTTTTTCATATTCACAGGATAATCATTGGTCGTGAAATTTTGTAACCCATGAAAAACACGTGAATTAGAACACCATTAATTTCCTGTTATTTGGATTCATGGGTTTTTCAGGACCATGAAAACCCAATGAATTCTAATTTTCATGGAAATTTCATGACTCTCGGTCACTACAAGAATAATTTCATGGGTCGTGAATACGAGAAAAATTCACTGGGTTTTGATGGCATTTTTCATGCGATTTTCATGGTACAAACACATGGAAAATGCCATGATTTTTACCACGAAAAACTCTTAAAAAACCTGTGATTTTCCCCTGAATTACCCATGAAAAAATTCACAAGATTTTCATGGGTTTTGGGTTCATAGGGAAACTGAATCTAATAAATTAAAATCTGGAAAAGCTTCTGGTCCCTTTAGCAAACCTATTTGCTATTCTTAAGTTGCTTGCAAGTGTGATATCAAAACCACTGGAGGCCCTACTTAATGCTTCTTTGTCAACTGGGATTGTTCCCGGCAGTTTTAAAATTGCAAATGTAATACCCTTTCATAAAAATGGATCATGTACTGGCGTATCTAATTACCGTCTAATCTCTCTATTATCTGTCTTCAATAAGCTACTTGAAAAGATTATGTGTAATATATTAGTAAATTTCTTAGAAACAAAGCATATTTTGATAATCAATTTGGCTTCAGAGCTGGGCACTCGACTAATCACGCTATTCTTAGTATTATCGACAAAATTCAGAGAGCAACTGATGACAAAGAATTTTCATGTGGCATGTTCTTAGATTTCAGTAAGGCATTTGAAACCATAAATCATGAGATATCGTTAAAAAAAAACTGCAGCACTATGGTATATGTGGCATTGCAAAAAATTGGTCCAGGTCCTACCTTTCTAGCAGCAAACAAACAGTGACTGTCAATAATAAAGCTTCTACTCCTGTAAATATCTCTTGTGGCGTCCCTCAAGGATCAGTCCTAGGGCCAATACTACTCTTGTTATATATCAATGATTTTCACTGTTGCTCTGATTTCTTTGACTTTCACTTATTTGCAGATGATACCAATTTATTCTGCAAGCAAAAAAGTCTACTTTCTCTTCAGACTGATGTAAAAAATCAGCTTACTAATGTTATTACTTCACTTCGTGCCAACAAGCTCTCCCTTAACATAGAAAAATCGAGCTTTGTTATTTTTCATCCACCACAAAGAAAAATATCAGATTTTTATCTGATACCAAATGATAAACCTTTAAGGAAAGATCAGTATATCAAGTACTTTGGTGTCCTGATCGACTCAAATCTAAGCTGAAAATCTCAGATTTCTAGCATTGCAAAAAAATGAAAAGAAGTATCGGAATATTATCAAAGTTACGATACTGTGTTAATATCAATGTTCTAACTAATCTCTATTACTCATTAATTTATCCATTTCTGACATATGGAATCATTATTTGGGGTAATACATACTCTACCACACTACAACCGTTATATATATTACAGAAAAAAGCAATGCGAATTATTACATTCTCCAGATTTGATGAGCACTCAACTCCTTTGTTCAAATTGTTAAATATAAAAAAGTTATGTGACCTTGTTCAGCTACAAATTGCAAGTTTTATGTTCAAATTTCATAACAATCTGCTGCCTCCTTATTTTAATGTTTTTTTTTACTAATTTGGAACAAGTTCACAACTATAATACAAGGACTGTAGCACATCAATCATATTATTTACCTAAAGCAAGAACTATTTATGGATTATTCAACATTCGTTTTCAGGGGCCAAAAACGTGGAACTCTATTGCAAAAGAAATTAAATCATGCACTACTCTAAAGGGATTTAAAGAAAAATTTAAGACAGAAATTTTGTCTCAGTACTAATGAAAGAATTGAGGATGTATTAATGACGATTTTCTGGCTGCTGCAAAGCGCAACCACTTCTCAGCTTTAAAACAGTGTGGGAGGTCCCCAGCCGATAAGCGAGAGAATGCGCATTCTCGGGAAATACCACTGTTGAGACATCCACAAATAGGAAGAAGATGGAGAAGATGGATGTGGGTTTCATCCCCAGGTGGTTTGTTCCTTTGGCTTTTGCGGAAAGAAGGAGAACAATACATGAAAGATAATAGTGTTGACTGGAGTCTTGATTGCAGCGGTGGTGCCATGAAAACCAAAGTTTTAAATGGAGTGGTGGTGGTAACAGGGGTGGTGGTGTTACAAGGGATGGTGATAGTAGGAATGATGGTGTTTTGAGGGATAGTGGTAGCAGGAATGATGGTGTTTCAAGGGATAGTGATAGCAGGAGTGATGGTTTTTTGATTGGTGAAGATGGTGACAGTAGTGATGATAGCAGCAGCAGTGAAGGAAGTGATGATGACTCCAGTGACAGTGATTCAGAAGGTAATACTGATAGTGAGGTTGAAGATTTTGATGAGAAGCTTAAATGCAGTGGAAATCCCTACACAGCTCGGAATATTCTGAAGTGCCCTCTCCACTCTCTTTTGTATGAAATTGAAAGTGACAGAGAATGTAAAAAGGCAAAGGAAGTTGTGCATGAAGAAATGGGAAGAGGGCACTCAAACTTACATGAAAGCAAGTTTAATGTTCTCACAAAATTTAGATCGAAAAGCACCAACCTGCATCAAGTGCATTATGAGTTCATTACAAATTGTGGTTTGTGTTACAGCAACATGAGATTTATGTTTAAGAATGAAGGGATCAATTACCTTTGGATGAGAGAGTTGCTGCTGCTAATGGATCTACCCTTACCGATGGTATAGAACACATATGGAAAAAGGAAAATCAGATGCGAATTAGTAGGCTGGAAAAGCAGAAAACTAAGGAAGCAAAACAGGAAAGGGAAACGTGCCGAGGAATCCATTAAGGGGTAAGAGCAATGTCTTTGTCTTTATACTTTGCCGACTTACATGGATACTAAATGTCGGTGAATAATTATCATTATTTAAAGGCATCTTTTATATTGACACAGAAGAAGCTGCTCAAAATTACAAAATATAAAAGCAAAAAGAGGGAGCCTGTTGTACGCCAGGAGGTCGGTGTTCCTGTTTACAAAACAAAGAAAAAAATGCCAACGATATCCAAAAAAACAGTAAATCTTATAGGTGCGGAGAAAGCAGTGCTGGTACTGTGTTGACGTGTGTAGATGGGAAACGAAAATCTAGATGCCCTTGCTTAAAACAAAATATTTAACGTTGTAGTCAATTTGATACAGGACAAAATAGGATTGAAGCTGTACTTTTTGGATCCTATTTTTTTTACGTTTTTTCATCATCTTCATTTTTGTAGCGGATCTTTGGTAATCTCGTCTCGTAAAAGGAAAGTCGAAACTATCGAAAGGCAGCAAAGACGGTGAGTATAAAATAAATGCTTCTTCAAAAAAGTATATTAACAATGTAAGCATTAACTCATTTTCTAACTCAACATTATTTTGAATATAAAGCAGTGTTCACGGCTTCGGCATTCTGCACGAAGTTAAGTATCATAAAGCCGATCAAAACATAAACAAAACTCGCTAACGGGTTGTTAACAAAAACAACTTTCTGTCTTTTGTTATGGCACAGTAACAGTAATTCTGCGGTATGATAGCTCAAACCTTATATCATATAAAATTATTTTTATGTTGTGAATATGGAGTCTTTCGGGACTAATGACACTCTAACTCCTCATAATTTTTAGAATACTTTTTGAATTATAAAGCAGACGTGATAAGGGAGACCATGACCGGTGATATAAGGAAAAGGTGTGGCCTTGGGTTTCCACCCGACGTTTGCACACAAAATGCTAATGAATGCATGAACCACATCGTTAAAACAGAAAACGCGACCCAAACGTTCTCAAGGCGAAAAAAGACTATCGTTCAAGTTGTAGATGATTTACGGTCACTAGTAAAAAGACAGGAGAAAGAACAGTTTCTTGCAGTCATTGGAAAAGGGGAATAAGAACTAGTAGAAGAATTTAAGTTACTCGAAATAGGCGATGACTTCTACCGCGTGTCAAAACAACAAAAAAAATTATTGAGAACAATTTTTCAATTCTTCTTCCGACGCGAGATTGGCAACGGCAGACAACAACGAAGATGATGGCGGTCTTACAGTCAACACTACTAGCAGTGGCATAATCAATGTACCTTTCCAAATTTTAAAGGGTATTTTTAAAAAAGCGTCTGATCTACTGTCGTGCCAAGCGTCGAACCTCGTCGAAGCCCCAAGTAGAGCCAGAACTGTGGCTTGTATCATCTTCCACCAATCCACAAAAGCCTAACTCTATAACTAACTATATTCAAGAATCATGACGAGCCCGAAGTCTGAAATATTTTCCCAGCGGTAGTTCTTTTAAATAAGACGTTGTAGTCGATTTCAGGCGGTTCGGAGTTTCCAGATTTTTTTATTAGTGTTAATTACATTATCGGATGACAAGTCATAGTGCTACTGCTTATTTTCTGTCAGCGATAAATACGTAATTAATGAGATTACACTTTTTATGAAGAAAATATTTTCTGAGAGGGAATCTCGAATATTAAGTGGGCTCGGGAAATTCTGGAAGCGCCATTTATCTTCTCGTATATGTTGTGACTGCCAATGTGACCGTTTGTTATTTTCGTTGTTTCAGTGTTCTTTCAGTCGATCTCGACTGCGAAAGAAAATGGTTCGCACTGAGTCCCGAAATTTGCCACATGAAGCCTGGTAAGTTTGTCTCAAGTCGATTTTTTGAGATTTTTAAAGAAGAGGTGGCCAGAATCCAGAAACCGCAGGCGAACCAGCGCTTATGACATATTTCACGAAAAAACCAGGGAAAATCAAGGTAGAGGAAGTCTATGTTTAAGCAGCTTTGGCCTGCCTGGAGCTCTTGTCAGCAGCCGAGGTAATAACAACATTACCTCAACAATAACAACAACACTTTTGCCGCCGTTCAAAGCGCTTATCGACGAGATCAACAAGTTTGACCTCTCTACAGATTATCAGCCAAATGCAACCGAATTCATCGGAACAATAGATTAGCTAAAAAATTTTGGCACGCCCACACACAAAGTTGAGACCCAGGAGCGAGAGATCTCCATTCTTAAAGGGAAGCTTTCCTTCTTTAAGAAGTCCACGTTTTGCGTGCCAAACAGTGCCGATGTCGACTCCCCGCAAAGTTGTTCTTCATCCACGAGTTCTCCCAATAGCAGCCTGCTGTCCACGCGATAGTCAGGGCTCGATTTCTCCCTTGCAAGTGGAATGCAGAGCTTTAAAGAAATAGAAGACCTTGATATAACGTCACCAGTAAAACGGCGAAAGATCAGGGAGAGAGCAAAAGAGCTGATGAGACTCTTGGGGGACTTGTGTTCAAGCCACAACGAGACATTTTCGTCTGTCATTTCAAACTCTTGCTTGAGTAAGCACCGTTCCATAATATTATTTGATTTATTTGAAATTGAGTTGCAGGTACATCGTCTTTAAATTTAAAGCGAAGCGCATACATTCCCTGATAAATTTTCTTAACCAACTGTTCGTTTCAGTTGGTGATACGGGATGACAACATATTTGAGTTCTTTCTACATCTCCTCGGAAGATTACATGCGCACATGGTTTCATTTGACGAGGTAAGCGAAATGAAACGAAATCATTTAACAGGATTTTCGCTTGATTCAAGGGATTTTAATAGCATGTCTGTGCCTTGCAAGTTTTAAAAAGTTTTACAGACACTACTTGCTCAGTAGCAGATATACTACAAACCCACCAGCCCTTTTTCTAAAAAAAATCTGGGAACTAGCAATCTGACAAAGCCTTTTTTTTTCTTTCACAGGGTGACCGTTTGAACACAGGAAGATAATCCGGCATCATGAAAAAGAACAAGTATAAAAAAGAAATGTTACTTTAGATTTGTTCTATTAAAAATCAATCACTTTGCAGTTACAACTATTACTGTTTTGCTTGAGTGTACAATTAACTACTAGTAGTAATGATCTTGTTTCACCTGTTTTAGTTGCTGTTTTAAAAGTTTATGCAGTTCGTACAGTTTAAACACGTTTCAAATTTTGCTTTAACAACCCTATACAATGGAAACGATGGAAACGTTTCTCGACATCCTTTGAATTCCACAACGATACTCACTCCAAATGAAAACAGAATGCTGCGACGAGTGACAGCCTGCACTATTCTTGCTTCATGAAGGAGCGAGCTTAAACAGTTGTGATTCATTTTTAAACGGCAACAAGAGTTCCAGTTCGTACAAAATTCTTAACACGACATACTCTAACGTCCCTTCCCCCAGGGAACATTCACTTCCTATTACTGTTATACCAGACGGGCTGATTTTATTTAAAACTGGGAATTGGGCCGAACCAGACGTAACGTCGAGTTTGATACGTCTTGTTCTTAAAGTACAAGACTGGCTCTTGTTAAGTTCCTTTTCGCGTTTCTGTTTCTTTGAATCTTTCTCTAGATCGTTTATTTTATTTTATAATACGTACACAAAAGTTCTTTTTTGATGGCATAGTTATCTTTTAAAAGTATTCTTCTTCAGCAATTGTATATATCATAAAGTGCTTATCATCATTGTGGGAAGTAGTGAAAGCTGCCATTTTAACTATTAGAGCTTTATCATAACTTGACTCGGCATTACGTTATTATTATCCTTATTTCCTAAGTTGTAACGAATGTTTATTTACTTTTTCTTACTTGTTAATTTACTGCACTTAGCTTTTCTTTTTTTAAGAAAACCTTTCAACAAAATAATACGATAAGAATAAAAACAAGTATTCATAATCAGTCTCTCTGATTTTAAACAGTGGATGTTTGTTATCTACTCTTTATGATAATTGAAGGGAATTTAGAAATTTAATTTTCGAAGCAATGTTATGTTATTTACCGTATTGGCAATTTGGCACATCAAAAAATATAGGTTTGGTTGGGTGACCAGAACCACAGATATTATTTTGTTTGGCCTAATATTTCAATAGGTGCATTGCTAACTAGGTATTTCTGTATAACTTGTAGGTTTCAACTTTAGATCAGATGAAGGTAGATTTTGGCTTAAACTGGATAAAACTGATTTAAAAGTTGGCTTAATGGAATCCAAACGAAATGTATGGAATGGTGATGTTGACTTAACTGACGGGGCCCTCCAGAAACTACGACAAGAATATGATTTTAGACTGTCCTTCATTGACAAGATACCCAACTTAAAATGTCAGTCAGACATGCTCTGTTGGATTCAGGAAATTGTGACAATTCTTAAAATTGACATAACATTCCTTGAGAGAAGATTCACGGTGGCTCTCGAAAACTATCGTAAGAAATTCGAGGCCAAAAACAGCACAGAAGAAGCGTCAAAGTCAGCAAGTTGGGATGTTGTTGAAAATCAAACATTGCTTCAGCAGAGTCAAGAATTTGTCGAGGCTTTTAACCAGATTAAAGTTGAAGTAGAGAAAAGTACATGCGCTGCTACAGTAGTTTTATCCGAAAGAACCAAACTGAAAGACATGCAAATTGACCTCAAAAAGTATTTGAGAAACTTATTCAAAAAGAAAAGAAACCCGGTTTCCCATGTTATGGTGCTGATGGGTCAGATGAGAGGAGAAATACTAAACCATATGCTCTACCTGTGCAGTACTTTCCTAACTGGTCTCTCAGAGACCAACATATGAGAGATATCTCAAAGAAAGTTAAGCAGGAGGTGGTACAAACGACTCTTCAAATATGAATTCTTACCTCGGACTCTGGAGAAATCAGTCTATGGAAGCGCTATCATATTAGTAGAAAACTTTATCCCAGAAGGATAAACAACAGACCCCAGCATTTTGTAAAACACTGTTTGAAAGTAAAGTTCAGTGCAGCCGACGTTCCTGACAAGGGCGTTACTTGTACAGACCTTATCAAAGGCGTTTTTTCAGTCTGGAGTTCTACCCAGGTAACCCGTTGGCACACAGTTAATTTCGAGACACCCAGCTGCACCTGTGAACTTTGGGAAAAATTCCACTTTCCGTGTAGGTATTTCTTTGCAATGTTCAACTACTATCCAGAGGATTTCAGTTTCGACAAGCTTCCTTCTCATTATCAGAACACCGAACTAAGAGTGAGAAAGAAATGGGAAAAAGTAGCGAAAGAGAGGGGAGTTAAGCAAATCTCTGGTGATCAAGTGGAACAAGAACAGGGAAAAATTGAAGACTGAGGTTGCTCAGAACAAACAAAAGAAAAACACGCTAGCTGCAGAGCGAGTCATTGTAGAATTCAAAATTCGAAGGGCGAAAGGATGTAAGGTATCAAATCTTTGGCTCAAAAGAAAAATGAAAGCCAAAATCGAGATGTGTTATGGCAAAGAGGAGCCAGACAAATTCAAAGCTAGTGATAACTGGTTCCAGCGATTCAAGAAAAACCACAACACGACGCTCGAGAAACCATCCAAAAATTTCACCAGAACTTAAGAAAGGCTGTGAAGTCGAAACGTCGAAGAAACAACTCCATGGTGGATGCAAAGTACGGGCACTGACTTCCAAAAAATCGATACAACATCGATCAGGTCCCATTGCCTTTCGCTATTAAACAGGATAAAATGTACGGCATTACTGGTAGCAAGCAAGTGTGGGTGTCTCAGCCCTCCACAGGCTTGGATAAACGGCAGGCCACACTTCAACCCTGCATCCGAGCAGATGGTGAACAAAATGTTAAACCCGCAATCGTTTTTATAGGAAAGGGAAACGTGTCCAGTGCTGAAAAGACTGAGTACGACGAAAGGGCGGACGTTTATTTTCAAAGTTGTGCTTGGATGGACACAGAAGTGAACATGAAATGGGTTTCAAAAACTCTCATTCCCGGGATTGGAAAATCTACAGATACTGATATTTGCGGATGTGTCATTTCAGCAAGAAAAGGAGTTCCACAAGGCCTGTAGGGAGGAAATTAATGCGGTAGTTTATCCACACAGATAAGATCCAGCCTATCGATGCTGGGTGTGGTAAACTGCTGAAGACCAAGATCGGGGAAGCAATGGAGAGGTGGCTGGAGAAGGAGGAGAGCTTAGATTTGTCGCATGATAAGCTTTCTGCCAGGCAGAGGAGGGTGCTCATGACTAAATGGACTGGAGAAGCTTGGGCAGATCTGTCAAGTGATAAGACTTTTTTCAAGAAACTGTTTTTGAAGACTGGCTGCCTAATCACAGCAGATGGATCACATGATGATCTCAGACCTTATTTTGCAGAGTTTCTATCAGCCCTCGCACAGTACTGTGAACAATAGAAATTAGGGTTTGCTTACCCTTATGTACATGTTATGTTTTTGATAGTGAGGGGGATTTGTATAGAGTACTTTTAATTGCCTTTTAATGGCATACAGTACACTGTATTTGTGTTATACTGTAGTTATCGTTTTATTTGATTATGAGTACGGAAAATATTATGAAAAAATATTTCACAACAAATAGTGATTATATATTTTTTTAAGAACCTATTTAAGAACCTAAGTAGGCTAAATTTCCATTAAGTACCATTTTCAAAAGAACCTGTTTTGCCTAACTTGCCAAAAACTAGGTTCTTATACGCGGGTGTTTACTGTATTGATTAACTCCTAATTCACCCTTTAATTGATCTAATCTATTGATAAAGGCAAGCTCGAAGTAGTTGGATTCGCTCTTTGTATTATTGGACTCCCGTTAGTTCCACGAGACTCTTTTCCTGTTATTTGTCTTCAAATATGTATAAAAGCATTATGGTACACTTATTCTGTTTTCTAATTTTCCTTCTGTTTTTATAGTTGAGTTGAAACCTAATAAAATAGCCAGTCTTAATTTGGACCAATTGATTTTTAAGGGGGGGGGAAGGATTTGAAGATTTACAAAAAACATTCCTGTAACCCTATAGAAAGTATATTGTAACTTTTAGTATTTGCAAAAAAAAATAATTAGCACCCTCTAAAACAGCAACAACTATTGAGAAGTCTAGGTAATAATTAAACAAAAATAACAATTATCTGTCCTTTATAAACACA
>JANVCF010181701.1:0-10929 GCA_025388745.1 Hydrozoanthus gracilis
ATTACACAATAAAATTGAATTGAAAACCAATAACAAACTGTCGAACGCACTTTTCTAATCTCCGATTACTTCTAGTTTAAATGTATAGTACTAAATAACCAAATCAGTGAATAGTGGATCGCTTTTTAACACTTCTTAGTGCGGATTATCCTTAGCAAATCACCGTTTGGAGGTTAAGAAGCGTCATGTTTCGCGACATCTGAACATGAAGGAAAAAAAGAAATATGTAGTAGTTATGAATCAGCTTTACAAATAAATGTTCACAAAAAAGTGTTTATTGAACATTGCTTTACCTGTGTTTATTTGTAGGTAAACAACTTTTTCTGATATCTTTAATGAGTTTCGGAAATTGCTTGAAGGTGTCGAAAGTCAAACTGAGTGTTTTTTTCACGGAAGTAGACAAAGCGAAACCGGAAAGTCGATTTCGTTTGCGAGAGGACTGTGTATCCATCATGACCCCCCCCCCCTATCCCCCTTCGAGAGTTTGTTGTATAACATCTACTCGTAAAAGTATCCCCTATCATTATTATTTATTTGTACTTTTACTCAGTTCTAATCTAGACTGTTTGGAATCTGCGTTCGCAAAGATGCTAGTTCCTAATGTTTTCTTTGTGTTTCTTTAGACACCTTAGAGCCCATCCTTGATCATCTCAGTAAAATGAAGCTGGACAAAAGCCCGTTTGTGGTTATCTCTGTGATTGGCCAAGAACTTATGTCCTACGGCCTGGTTAGTGCAGCAATAGACTGTCTGGAATCCGCGATCAAGGTTGGCACATATAGCTTGAAGCTTCGCAGCTCTGTCATATCGGCCTTAAGCAGTGCTTACTGGAAGTTGGGAAATCTTGGAAAGGCAATGGAATACATGGAACAGGACTTGGAAGTGGCTAGGTCGCTAGAGGATAAAGTAGGGGAATGCAGAGCGCATGGTAATCTGGGAAGTGCTTACTACTCACAGC
Organism: Hydrozoanthus gracilis; assembly: GCA_025388745.1. NCBI lineage: Eukaryota > Metazoa > Cnidaria > Anthozoa > Zoantharia > Hydrozoanthidae > Hydrozoanthus > Hydrozoanthus gracilis. Next base: position 957 of record JANVCF010181701.1, read on the forward strand.
GCTTGTACAAGGAAGCGTTGAACCATCACAGATTACAACTTGTCACTGCAATGAAAGTTCGCGACCGCAGAATTGCGGCGTCAGCGCTGAGTTCTCTGGGACATGTCTATGTGTCCATTGGGGATCACCCAAATGCGCTTGCGAGTCATAAACAATGTGCAGCCATCCACAGACAGCTCGAGGACAAACTTGGGGAGGCAAAGGAGCTTGGGAACGTGGGTGCAGTACATGTGTTGCTTGGAGAGTATGATGAGGCGATGAGGTGTCACGAGGAGCACCTTAAAATATCAAGGGAGCTGAAGGATTTGACCGAAGAGGGGCGAGCCTACAGCAATATGGGTAGCGCTTACCACTACAAACGGGACTTTGAACAAGCAATCCAGTTTCATCGAAAAGTTTTAGAAATTGCTAAAAAGACAAAGGATAACTCGATGGAGATGCGTGCCTATGCAGGACTTGGACACGCTTTTCGTTGTAAAGATGACTTAGAACAAGCAAAAACTTTCCATGAGCGACAACTAGGAATGGCAATTAAACTAAAGGACAAGTCAACAGAGGGGAGAGCGTTGTCAAATCTAGGGATTATATTTCAGCAGAAAGGACAGTTTGTACAAGCCTTAAAACTGCATAAGAATCATCTTGCGGTCTGCAAAGAGACGGAGGATCGTGCCGGACAGGGGCGCGCATACGGCAATATGGGATGTGCCTACAGTGCTCTTGGTAGATACGATCAAGCAATAAAATTTCACAAACAGGAACTCATTATTTCAAAAGAAGTACACGACCGTGTCTCAGAGACATGCACACATGGTAACTTAGCAGTGGCGTACCAAGCCATCGGAAGCTTAGATAAAGCGCTAAAACATTACCAGCACCATCTTGAGCTATCACAGGAGCTCGGAGATCAGACACACGAAAGTGTTTCCCTTAGCAATCTAGGGAATTTTTACTGCTCCTGTGGCGATTTTAAGAACGCTACGCCATATTATGAAGATTTCCTCAACATATCAAGAACATTGGAAGACAAAGTTGGAGAGTGCAAAGCTTGTCATAATTTAGGCTATGCCTGCTACTCATTGGGAAACCATGAGCAAGCTGTACAATATTACGAGAGGAATATTTCTCTTGCAAAGGAATTGAATGACAGAACTAGCTTGAGGAGGGCCCACTGTAATATTGGGCTAGCGTATAGTGCGCTCGGGAACTACGATAAGGCCTTAGAATGCCAACGACAGTTTCTCTCCGTTTCGGAGGAATCAGAGAATTTTGAGGGTGTGTTTTTAGCGTGTGGAAATATCGCAGATATTTTAATGACACAAGGAAATTTTAATCAAGCTATCAACTTTTACGAGCGTCAGCTTCAGGTTTCACGGAATGCTAGGGAAAGAACGTTCGAGAGTGATGCCTGTGGTGCGCTCGGAAACGCTTACAGAACGTTAGGAGACTTCGAGAAAGCTTTAACTTGCCATCAACAGGAGCTCGCCATTCACAAGGATTCGGAAAACGTTCCTGGAATGTGTAAAGCTCTTGGTAACTTAGGGTTAGACTATTCGAGTTTGTCACGTTACACAGATGCATTTCGTTGCTACAATGAGCAGCTGAAGGAAGCTAAAGATTTGGACGACTGTGTGCTACAGGCTGAAGCTTATGGTAGTTTAGGGGTTACAAAAATGAGCATGAACGAGTTCCAGGATGCACTAGGATACTTTGAGGAGCAAGTAGCTACACTTGCACAGGCACCGGCCGCGACTCTTGAAAGAGGACGCGCGCAAGGTAACTTGGGAGAATGTTATAACGCTCTTGGTGACCACGAGGAAGCCGCTAAGTGGTTGGAGAAATACTTAGCGGCTGCGCAGAAAGCTGAAAATGCCGCTGACCAAGACAAGGCGTATCGTGGACTTGGAAACACTCACATGACTATGGGAAACTTACAGCAAGCGTTAGTGTGCTTCGAGAAGCGGTTGGTTATAGCGCATGAGCTGACGGATTTCCACTCGAAGTGTTCAGCGTATGGCGAGCTCGGAAACATGCACAAAACTGTAGGAAACTTTGAACAAGCAAAAGCGTGTTATGAACAGCAGCTTGCCCTTGCCCAACAGTTTGGAGACAAAGTCAATGAAAGTAAGGCGCTGTGTGGTCTTGGGCAGGTGCTGCAGAAAATGGGCGAATTTGAGAAAGCTCTGAAGCACCACGAAAACGAACTCCAGATTACCGAAGAGCTCGGTATACCAAAACTACAGTCCAGTGCGTACTGTAACCTCGGCACAACGAGCGAGGCTCTGGGACATTATGATCAAGCAGTAATTTACCAAGAGCAATATCTGAGTATTGCCGCTCAAATTAATGACAGAGTTGCGAAGGCACAAGCCTACAGTAGCCTCGGCAGAACGCATCACGCTTTAGGGAACTACCCACAAGCCATTTCGTATCTTAAACAGGGATTATCCCTAGCAGAGGCTTTGAAACGTCATGAGGACGAGGCGCGGATACACCATCGCCTTGGGATGGCATTTTGGGCAAACAAGCAGCTAGACGCATCGCAGGCCCAACTTCGTCGTGCTGTTGAACTATTTGAGAAACTGAGGAAAGAAGGACTCCACAATGGCAGTTACAAGGTGTCTTTGTACCAGCTTCATTCCGCGTGTTATCAGCTCTTACAAAGAGTTTTAGTTGCGCTTGGCCGCCATAGTGAAGCTTTAGTAACAGCTGAAAGAGCTAGGACTCAGGACTTTATTGGTTTCCTCCTTGAAAGACAATCTACATCCGGAAAGCACAACAATGTATCTAGGGTTTGTGATAGTGCTGTTTCGAATCTTGATCAGATCACCGATTTAATTACAAGTCAGAAATCCCGAATCCTTTACTATTCCATTGCTGCAGGGCATCTGTATAGTTGGCTTGTTAGTCCCAGTCAGGGGATTTTGAAGTTTCATGATACGTTGCTGTCAGATGGTGACCACGATAATGAGCACATAACGGACCTCAATGAAACCTCCACTCCTTCGTCAACGTTGCTCGATGCGTATATTGCGCACATGCGTGAGGCCATGGGTGTTGAGCCCCACTTGAGTTTAAACAGACGGTCAAGTTTGACCGAAAGCGAAATTTGTGACGAGACATGGGAACGAGATAGTGTTGCGAGTTTTGCTCCGTCGATGCGTTCGTTTTTGTCGGCGGATGAGGACGATAGCATAATGGCGGATATTTCTGGAACCTTGGGTTCTACATCGACTCCGAAGCTAAACAGCTTGAAAAAGCTCAACGGTGTTCGGTCGGTCAACAGTAAACGGCACGGATGGACGTTAAATAAACCGCCGCTACGGGCCCTTTATGATTTGCTTATAGCGCCAATGGAAGATGTTCTTCCGCAGTCGTCTTCGTTTGAGACTGAGGGCTCAGAACTTGTCCTGGTTTTGCAGGGTGACTTGTATCTCGTGCCGTTTCCAGTTCTCAAGGGGGGCGTTTCTAAAGAGTATCTCTACCGGAGGTTTCGCCTAGTCGTTGTTCCATCTTTACAGGCGCTGAAGGAAAACCAGAAAGGATCTTCAACAGCGAAGCAATCTGAACTCACTTCAACGCTTGTTATTGGAAATCCGAGCGTGCCCGCGACATTTGGTGGTCAGTGGGCTCCAAATCGAAATACCGAGCATGAGGCCAAGATTGTTGCGGATCTGTTCAACACCAAGCCCCTACTTGGGAACGCGGCTTGCAAATCTGAAGTTATTCGTCGCCTGTCGAGGGCTGACTGTGTGCATTTTGCAACGCACGTGTCATGGAAGCTATCAGCTTTGATTCTGTCTCCAAGTTCTTCAGAGAACCGACTAGCGGCAGATGGGGCCGGTCACGAGGGACATGATTTATTAGGGGATGAGAGCCAAAACGACCCCCCGGCTCTGTCCGATTTCCTTCTTTCGGCAGCTGATATTTTGGATCAGAAACTCTCAGCAAAGCTTATTGTACTCGGAGCAGCTCACACTCAATCATCACGTGACCGGATCACATCAGATGGCGTTATCGGACTAACGAGATCGTTTTTCAAAGCTGGTGCTCGCTGTGTGTTAGTGGCTTTATGGCCAGTGCCGGATTTAGCCTGCAAGTTGCTGCTCAAAGCCTTTTATGGAGGTCTGCTGCGTGGTCTCAAAGCCAGTCACGCTCTAAGTCAAGCTATGCACGTTGTTCAAGGAACGAGCCAATTTTCACACCCCTCTAACTGGGCGGGGTTTATCCTCGTGGGTGGTGATACAGTGCTGTCCAACAGAGCGGCCTTGATGGGGAGTACAATCGGATTGCTGTTACAGAACTCGAACGCCCGCGAAACTCTCAAGGTCTTAGTACACCTGGTATGTATTCCTTTTACAAAACTCTTTTATGTTAAGGGCGGGTACACCTAAAGCGTGCTTTGAGGCCACTTTTCCTTAAGTTTCGTACGATATCTCCGCCCATGATTTGAATCTACAGAATCGATGGTATGAAGGGGAATCAGCTTGAATAGTTTAAGATTTCTCGGATGAATTTTGAGTTGTGTTTTTTTCTTAAAGATTGGTACTTTTAAAGAGAATTTGGAGTTTGGTGATTTTTTTGGAAGTTTAAAAATTAATTTTAAAGTTAATATTTGATGTAAAAACGCCAAACCGTTCTCAAACCGAATCTGTACTAGTCCTTTGCCAGGAGGGACGGTTTGCTGATTTTACTCAATATTCTTCTTATTCAAATAACTTTTTCAAATTCCTCACTATCCAACAAAAGTTTAGGTGTACTCCCGCCCTAATACTCCAGAAAACTTAGCAATGCAACGCGATATGGAGTTTGAGACGAAAGGCAATGACTACTAAACTCATAGTAAACAGCAGCGAGTAGTCGAATTGTTTTAGTAGAGAACAACAAGTATACTATTTTCGAATTTAAACCGATAAAAACGAGCGTTTAAAGAATCTGACATTGTTTTTTGTTTAAAAGTTCGGCAGTTCTAACGTTTACTAGACAGTGAGTAGGTTAGCCAATCAAATTGCAGCATTTCTGAAAGTACACTTGATGGTTTCTACTAACAATTGGATTGATCTGGTTTCAAGTTAGCCTCGTTACGGTGAAAGGCCTTAGCCCTCTTGTTGTATACAAAAGAACCCCGTTAATTCGAAATCTGATAGTTCGAAACCCCGTTAATTCGAACAAAATTCGGATTCCCAGGGAGAATTTGGTCTTAGTAATACAAATCAGTTAACTCAAACTTGGTTGATTCGGTCTTTTAGAGAGAGGGGCTGAATAAATTCAACAGAATATCACTGGCGTGACTCACAAATTCTTTCATACACTTATCTTCCGTATATATTAAGAGCATTGTGGCTACAGAGCCGAGTTTGAAGAATTTAATTTCTTTTTTAGTTTCTTTGGCGCAACGAGAAGCAATGTAAACTATAAACAGCACAATAATGTTCATTTGAATATACATTTAAAACTGCTCGAAAGCCTTACATTATTGAGCAAGGTGTATGTATACGAGGGCGTGTATATTTCTCTTTGGGAGGGGGGGGGATTAGTAAAAAAATACGGTAACTCAACTTTATTATTTTTTGTCAAGGTGGACAAGGCGAACCAGCGGGTTATGAATGGTCAGCGGTCATCAATGTACACTGCCGAGGCTAGTATCAATGCCAAGGTGAAAGGAGCGAGAGGCTGGCGTGAGTTTTTGCAGATTGTTGGTTTTCGGTTCCAGAAAGCGATCAATGGGCTGCCGGATTCCGTATTTTTCCCAACGGGTGCCGGGGCAACCGATGTCATGGCAACAGCAAGTAACAACCTGCACGCGCTACTCGGTATGTGTGAGAAAGAATGTTATAATTCATCCCGTTGGAAATGATCATAGAATATAGTTAATTCACGTACTGGAAATTATGGTAGCAGTCTCCTGCCGATTGTCGCGCGATTCAGTTGGGTCTCTTGACAACTCGGCAGCTGTCATATGAAAGTCGTGCGATACGGCCGCGAACTTTTACAATAATTTACAGTTAAGTGAGTTTGTTATTTTCTATGTTCTCAGAATGTACTTTATTCACTGCCTTAGTCTTGCTCTCGTTTAAAGCAAACTTGGCGATCTGCCGGATGTAAAGCTATGAGGCCTATTTCAGGCGCCGTGTTTCGGCGTTGTTCGACTGTTACACGACTTTGGTTCAACTTGGTTTTGTAGGTCGAACTTAAGTTGAACTTTGCCTCTGGCATGAGATAAGGGCGGTGTCTGAAACGTATCTCTATTGATCGGTTCAAAAAATGTGGCGGCAGTACATTTGACCACAAAGCCTTATAATAATGATATCTAACGAGCTAATCGGCCTTACTTGCAGTCATGGACTGAATTGCGAAGGACGCAGCTCAACGAGGTCGGACCGAAAGCATGTTAAGGCGCATATTGCTGCCGCTTTACGGCCCGTGCATGACCTCGGAGCACAGCTCCACAGCCAGATAGAATTAGCTGGGTGTCGATTTTGTTGAGGGAGGAAGTTCAGAGAGCCCGGAGAAAAACCCTCGGAGTCAGATTGAGATCGACAAATCTCAGCCAACATGCGGAAACAAGGACTCGATCCCAGGTCCGCAGTGGTGGGAGGTACGAGCGGACCTAACACCACTAAACATGGCTCAGAGAAGGTCAAAGTACAACTTCCTTGTACTAACAAGACCATAAATACATCAAATTTAAAGTGTACAGATTCTCTTTGCGCGTTTTTACAAGCAAGTTTAGGTTTCGCAAGGATTTAATCTTTGATACAAATCACGTAACTCAAACTCACTAATTCGAACTGGTTACAAACAAAACCAGCTGGTCGATCCAATAGTTAATTTAGTTGAAGAATTTTGATTCTACGCTCTGAATTTTTGTTGCAGGACTCAGCCCAACCACTCTACAAGCCCTTGCCAAACTGGCTGGTGCCCCCCTGGTGAATGCAGCTCTGATCACCATGGTAACTTGTTTTGTCCGTCTTGCTTTTCTCTTGCGTACTTACTTAGTTAACAATTGGATTATGCCTTTCATTATACTTTGGAGGAAAAGAAAGACGTTTTTTTGGCTACAAAACATGCTTCGATCATGTATTAACCAACTTCAGTTGCAAGGAACTAAATTTACACACATTACTAATAAAGAGCCTTAACTATCATGATTAATTAAGGCAAGTACAATGGTAACATTAACTCTTGAAATTACAGTACCAAACTCTTTATAAGCAGTGCATGTAAATTTAGTCCCTTACAATTGAAGATGATCAGTGACAGATCATAACATGTTTTGTAGCCTAAAAATTTTGCCCTTTTTCTAAATGTATTACAAATCTGCTTCTTCTACGCTTTTCATTATAAGCTCATTCATTGTTTAAACCATTCATTCAATATACATTTATTTTTCAATCGTTCATTGATTTACAGTACAGTACAATACTTTATTTAACGTGATTTGCATTTAGCTGTCAAGAGCTTGTTTTCAGGTGAATCACGATGTATAAAAAGAATAAATTCTATATAAAACTATTTGCAACATTACTAATTAAAATGTATATAAAAATTGAAAAATACGTTAAAAGCTAAAAAGTTAAAAGGTCAAAAGTTAGAAAATTGATACAGGTAAAATTTTGTTGGGTCGAATTCCTTTAGTTCTCGTTTAAAACTCCGGTAACTTTTTATATATTTATTAAGTTGTTTGGTAGGTTGTCCCATAACCGGACGGCCTGGTATCTCCTTGAACTGATCCAGCAGGTTGTTCATTCATTAGTTTATTAGTTTAACTCCGCCCATTCCATTTTTAATTCATTTATTCATTAATCCATTTCTTTCTTTTCCTTGTTTATATTTTTGTTTTTTTTCTTTTTTTCTTTCTATCGTTTTCGTTTTGTTGTTTGTTTTTTTTGGTTACTTGTTCGTTCGTCAGTCGATTCCCTTCATTTTTCTCTCGTTTTTTTTCTATCTTTTTTTTTATCGCGTGTACCACTCAGGGTTTGCTCTTCAGGCGCTATATTCTGAATCTCACGGTCTCCTTCTTCTTAGTTCAACGAAGTCCTCACTTGGTTTGCCAAAAACATGGGTAACGTTCAAGTCCCTCTCAAGCTGTCGCTGTGGCGAACTCCCGGATGTCACGAGTTGTTGTCCTCGCTCGGCTTCGACCTGATTGGTGTAGGGAAAGACGAGGTTATGCTGAGATCGGGCAAGGTCAATAGCCGGCGAGCTATCCAGTGTACAGTGCAGTCTCTCCGCGCTCTGACAGGTCGGTGTATTTTTCATTTTCCTCGCTAAGTAGCTGAATTTAGATGGATTTTGGTCTCTCGACCTTAGTCTGCTTAGCGGATGATTTTTAGCCGGAGAACAAGTGTCAAATAGTCAATCAAGCCCTAGTGTTGTTGTCTGTTAACTGTTATCTGAGGTCATGGCTCGGATCAAAGATGGGTGTGACTGCCTGTATTTATTTATCGAACCCTGGCCTCCCGCACGAAAGACTGGCGCCTTACCAACTAGGCTAACCAGGCCCTCTCAACTGTTTTATCTGCCGCTTGGTTTCCCAGTTTGTAAGGCACCAGTCTGTCGTGCAGAAGGCAGGGTTCAATGCCCGACCTAGGAACCAGAAAAACGTGTGTGAAATTTTTCAAGCCGACACATTCACTCGAGACTGCCGAGCACACCTGCATTGCGAAAACTGTTTACACCGACATTAATTGTTTAGAGAAAACTTAAACTTTGCTTATATTTTAAAATTTTTGTCTATAGTTCTGTTGTTTATTCTTGAGATATTTCTGCTAAAACAAATAGAATACTCGCTCTCAGTTGTTATCGACATTGACAGCCGATAAAAATTCTAAATCATTTTTCAATTGTTAAATAGACAAGACTATGTCAAGATTGCAGCATTCGTGGTAGTAAACTGGTTGGGCCACCAACGCAAGTTACTTAAGGCAAGGAATAGCTCATATTTTTTTCTGTTTTGCTCACGACAGACTCGAGTGACGCTGCGCCAGACGAACCAAAGGTGCGCCCACTAAGCAAAGCACGGTCAGCTACCAGCCTGGTATCCAATTTGTCTCTTATATCGACATCCCTTGGCTCGGAACTAGATCTACGAAGCCGTGGCTCTGACTATCAGTATGACGATCTGGAATCCATTAGCGACACGGCTAGCGTCATAACCGTGCGCAGCATGAAGAGCGCCCCAGGTGATATCAACATGCTACATGCGCGTGATCGTGAGAACGGCCGTGTCGCACGTGATTTCCCAGCTGGCAAGGCAGGTGCGGCACTGGCGGGCCCGGGCGCTCGGCTGAGTCACAACACGAGTTCTCTTAGATACACTTCGTTCAGTCGTGACAGTAGCTATGGTGACAGGGCGTCCAGGCGATCTATTTTGAGTTTATCTGCGCTTGACAACCTGAAGGTTTCCTCCGTCGACGAGCGACCACGGCTGCGTGTTTCGTCGGTAGATGACATCCCGTTAAAGGTTTCATCAATAGACCCCCCTGTTAACTCCAAGCCGGAACAACAAGCAGACAGTGATGTTGATAGTTACTCAGACATAACGGAATCGAGAGCAGCTGATGTGACCTCTAATTCAGAACAGAAAGTCGGTATGTTTTTGAGGTCAACTAGTTCGAGCTCGCAGAGATCTCGTGGGAGTATCAACTCACTGCGCTCACAGCAGGCCGACAAACCCCTTCCAAAGCAGCTCACGAATTCCCGAACTAACAATTTATTAACACCAAATGGAACGAGACATTTTGGAGTAAAGGACGAAACAATTCAAAGTGTTCCATTGGTGAAGGTCACTAATTCAAGGTCGAGGTCTCAATCACGTTCTAGATCGGGTGATCAGACACGTGATCGATCGCTGTCCAATCATCGATCTCGCCCGGCCTCGAGACACAGGGCAAGTTTATCTAGCGATGGGGAGGAGTTCTCGAGTGATGAAAACTATCACTCGATCAAGCCTCAATCAAACCACGTGAAAATA
>JANVCF010181712.1:0-10929 GCA_025388745.1 Hydrozoanthus gracilis
TTGAAAAAAGGTGGTGGGTGGCGGCACATAATACCCTACCCCCTAAATTGGGTTCCTAGGAAGTACCATTGTTTTGAACCTTTTCCCTAACCGGTTTTACGTTTAAATTATGCGAACCTTTTTTTGGGCATTTTCAAATCCGTCCGTCGAATACCACTATCCATTTTTCAAGGGAGCCCCCCCCCCTTCCTTCCCCCTCGAAACTCTTCTCAGCAAAATAGTATTTGCTGTTCATTCATAACATTGTAGCACGGTTCTAAAGGTTCATAGTCTTACTACGTAGAAACAAAGTTTACTGTATTGTTTTGCCGGCATTTAAATAAAACCACATCTTCAAAAATCTTGTTGTACATGTAAAAATGCATTTGGCCATTTAATAGTATTGTCGATTGACCTTAGAGCTTCTAATATTATACTTTTATCTTTACGGCCGGAACGTGTTTTTTAAGAGGTTGTTCCTTCAGATCGATATCGCTAAAACTGAAGTCGCTAATATCATGATCACATGCCTTTGGCATATTGCATCAATTCCTGTCCAATATTCCGGCGGTTCATCATGCAGTGAACTTCCTTCAACCGACACGTCTAGGAAGTGTTAACAAAACATGACTGGAAGCTGGTACCCGTGTTTAGTAACAGCTGAAGTTAATGAATTAAGCTGAGTTATTAAAAAAACTTCCTCAGGAACTCCAATGTATAAAATATTCAGTGGTATACAAAATCTTTCTGGTGCTCACAAAATCTGTCCTGACTCGAAGTCGAGTTTTAGCAAAGCAGAGTTGTGGGATAAGGGTATTTTTCACATTGAACAAGCGACTTCACGTACTCAATATATGTATAGCTCTCTCGCAGCCGCAAAGAAAAATACTCGCTTAAATTACTGCTTAGTTGAGGGTAGATATGACGTCATTTAGACAGTACAAAATAGTTTTACTCTTTTGTTGATTTGCCAAATTATGTTCGTGCGTAAAAAAAGCTAGATATTGATTTTTTTGTCACAAGTACATGTCAGTTAGCCGAGTTTTAAAAAGTTGCGATCTGACGCACATTCGAAATAAGTGCATGCACATGTCCACCGACACGTTTCTTTTTTGTATAGTCTCAATGAAGATTGCCGTTGGATCATTATAAGCTGGTGAGCAATATAGCTCCCCAGCTAATAGTTAACAGATTACCTTTATCTATAGTTCTAGCGAAACGTATTTGAAGATAACAACAAATAGCTATCTAAACCAGTCGCATGCTTTAAATTTTCTCCCAAACATGATTCGATGCCTAAATAATACACAGATTCAGTCCAGCACTGCTAGGGCTCGAGCGCATGAACAAATCTTCATGCATTAATTAGTAAGACAGAATCTCCAAGAACCGCTCTCCCTTCCGGCTCTCTTTCTTTAGTTGCAATTAACATATAATAAAATAAGGGGCATATAATTATTGTAGCAATTACGTGATTAATTTCTAAGGACGTGACAAAATTTCAAACACTATTAATTCACTCCAACCTACCGCTAAAAGAAGCATACAAGCTTGATATATGGGAACGATCGAAAGTTGATTATATGTTCAGTACAGTTTTGTTTCAAGGCTTTTGATGTTTGGGGAACTTCTTCCTTTGCACGTACACAGGAATTAACTAAATACAGGATCCAATATTAATACATCCTTCCGTGGATCAAAACAACCTCCACATCTTTCAGCCTGATTTTCCGTCCTCCAGTTAACGTTCGGGGTAAAAAAAAACAAGTTTTGGTTCAGTTATCAAAAATATTAGTCAGCATAATAAAGCGGAAATTTTAAACTTTGTCTTCAACGAATTGGGAGAGTATTTTTCGGGAAAAACAATTAAAGTGCCTGTGAAGTAAAGAAATTTTATAACTTCGGAGGAAAGACCTATATTGAAGCGAGAAATAGCGGTGTAGAAACTTTTGGCGAAATCTTTTATACCTCGAGATACGTTTGGTTCAAACTCATCCAATAGTTATGGATTGGCAGCAGTATTGAAAAAAATGCAAATTTTTCTGAACCACTAGTGACAATTAGATGTTAATAGTATCTCGAGAACCATAAAAGGTTTTGACAAAGTCTTTTCACCCCTCTTCCTTATTTAGCAAGGTCACCTATCCACTGAACTGTATTAATATTTTTCACTTTTAAAAGCAGGAACTGCATTGAATAGTGGAGACAAAACCAGCTTTTCTAACTTTGTTATTCTCTAGAAAAAAAAACTTGATTTCCGATTGAGTTGATGTAAAATTTCAATATTTATAATTTGGAATTTAATTATCTTGGGAAACAAAACCGAAATAAGATTATTTTTTCCGTTGTACGTACAGCAGATGTACAAACAGGAAGAATAAAACTACAAGACACGCGCTAATTGAAACAAAAACATTTTTTATAAAGCATTTCTAAAGCCATCTATTCATCACTAGCTGCAACTCATACTGAGAAGCGTGACAATGCTGTTTAGTTAGCTCATATTAACTGTCGACTGGCTCGTACTCGCGCGCGTTAAAAAATACTCGTTATGGAAGTTAGGGACTTCACTTCTTATCGATATGGCGACTTCGCTGTTGAAAGAAACTTAGTATATAAAAGCTGTTGAAGTATCACTGAACGATACAAAAATATTAATAAAGAAGTAATCGTGTTGTTTGCTATAAAAAATAGTCATGAAGGTGTGGGGCGATTTCACCATGGATGAGGGGCGACTTCACTGTGGGGCGACTTCGCCGTCATTCTAGTACACCCTAAGCCGCATTGGCTCATTTTGCAAAAAAACTCAATGAAGTAATGTAAACATTTCCGTTTTTTGTTTATTGTTATCAAACTATTTTAACCACAACTCTAGTTTTCTGCAAACTTAATATTTTTATTGTCAACCTTTTCGTTTCTTTCTTTTTCTAAAAAGGTTTCTTTAATTTTGGTTTCAAGATAATTTAGTAAAAACTGATTGCCTAGTAGATGGTAACGTTATCTTTGTTACTAGGGTTACCGCCGCCATCATCATTATCAAAAACCATCATCAACATTGCGTTACCATCAACACTTTTATTGTCATAACTTGTTTCTGATTATCGTTAACATTTTCATTTTTTACCAAAATGATTGCTATTATAACAAATTGAAAAATATTGCTTTTTTGCCTTGACAAAACGATTGTTACACTTTCAAACACTGTCAGTTTTTATGTTGGTTACTGATTAACACGCCGGGAAAAAGGGAAGAGAAAGTTTTTCGAATATATAACAATAATAATGATAATGATGATGATAATAATAACAATAACAATAACGATAACGATAACGATAACGATAACAATAGCAATAACAATAACAATAACAATAACAATAACAATAGCAATAACAATAACAATAACAATAACGTTAACGACAACGAAGACGACGACGACAACGACAACGACGACGACAACGACGACAACGACAACGACGACAACAACAATAACAATAATAATAATAATAGTAATAATGATAATAACATATATTATAAATAAAAAATGTAGAGATTTCCTTATATAACTACGTGAAATACATTATTTTAAGCTAAAAAAATCTGCTTAGAGAAGATAATCGACATTTGTAGCCGACTAGGCGGAATCATTAACACAAGACCACTTTGAACGTACAGCGGTATACATGCAAAGCATACGTCACGACGAATCTTTTCCCCGTGTCACTGAGTTACTGAGAAATCAGATTAGTTGCTTTACTGACGTGATCTACTTATGCTGTTTCACTGAAGATATTCAGTAAATTATGAAAACACCTTCAACGTTGTTTCATATCTAAGAATAAAAGTATGTTTTTGTCGTTGATTTTTAGTTTTTGACACTCGACGGTTACATGTGTTAAATGAGACCAGAAAATCAAGTTGTTCTTAAATTGTTCTTATTTCTAAGTTAGTTTAAATCAAAGAAAAACTAAGTCTATTAGGTAATGCCGGTAAAGCATGTTATTACAAAACATCCCCACGGATTTACCTAATCATGTTTTCCCCGAGACGATCAGTCCAGAGATTACAAACTGCGAAGTCTTATTTAATCTGTATTGTTCAGTTAAAGATCAGTTTAAAAAAAATAATAAATCAACTATCTATCCCAAGCCACAGCTTGTTCTTAAATTGTTCTTAAATTTTGACCAATCTGAGCCTCGTTCTTATAAAGTTGTTATTATAAAAAAAATCCAGCCATGCCCCGCAACGCGTGTCAAAACTAAGGCTATAGTTTTTACTTTGTGTGATTGTATGCATGCTTGTGAAGTGTTATCAGCTCCAAAATGAAGTGGGTCTAATATTCCCCCTATCATGACACTCGAGCCTTCCTGGGAAGGTCCGCTTTGCGAAGCATAAGTAGTTTGCCAGTAAGCATCAACGATTATTTTATTCTCATTTCCTGACTGACCAATTCATTTGTTTTCACTGCTTCTAATAGCTGTTATAAATAAACACTTGTATCGGTTAGGTTAACCCCTCTTGTCACGGTACAAATCTGTTACTTTACATCTAACGAAAAAATAAGGTTTTCCTTTCGCCTTGTTGTGATTAAATACTCATAGTTCGAAAGGGAAATTTGAATATTTTCGAAGCGGATACAGCGTATTGTTATATACATTCATCTTCTTCAGAAGTTGCCGTCTTTGTTTCTGAAGATGGTTGCATAGTAACAAAGCGTTTTTAAAATTTTCCGGGTGTGAACACTGTTTCGGTCTGTGATCGAGTCCGTAGCACACAGAGCTGTTTGTTACATTTTCTGTTTAGTAAAGCTCTAAACAACTGCGATTCATTCAAAAGGCCAGTGTCAAGTATAAGACAAACAAAGGCCGAAACACGCTGTCATTTTAATGTTAAAGGATTAAAAGCCAGCCGAAACCACAAAGACGCAATTCTGAATTCCTTCAATCCTGCTCTCCCACGCCGAAGTAAATTTATAGCTTGATGTTTTGTCCGATACGAGTCCTAAGCTCTGCCTTAATGTTAGTAAACTAGAAAAAGGGTTTAGGCTGCTTCCAAAAACATTCTTTGTAAATGTTTGTCAAGTTGTTTCCTACGGGTTTCTTCATGTAATTGAAGTAAAGGGACCGGAAATGCGTTGAGTCATTTACTGAGCGACACATCCGGTGCAGCACTTCGAAGTTGAATGGGCCCGCGCATGCCCAAACTGACCAGAGAAGTGACAACATTCAAAAAGGAGGGTTTCACAGTTTAATGCCGTTTTGTTCGCAAATTTTAAGGAAACTACCGTTATGCTAGATGCAATCTGGCATATTTATCTTGGAGTTGGCCATATGCAATGCCAACAAACCAAATCGCCCTTTTAAGATACCATTCTCTGAGCGATCTGGAAGACTCAACGCAACTCCGGCGAGCATTTAGTGAGACAAACCTTGCGGAGCACAGTGTATTACGAACCGATGTTGGTCTTTCAATGTTGAAGTTAAGCAAGACACGGGTTATTGTCGGAGAAAGTGTTACGGTTTACTGGGATATCAAGGAGCTATGTGGCGCAGAAGATTGGATTGGGCTTTTTTATCTCGGTGAGTTTTGAGGAATTTATTTGAACGTACACACTGACGGCAAGGTTCGTGTATCTAGTCTATCAATACACTCGCTTCTTGAGTCACAAAATACCCGGTTTAATTCTGTGATCAAAATGTCGAGTACCTCACTTTTTTCTTAGCGTAGGTCGGCTACAGCTGCTTTTGAACTCATTGATGAATATTCAATGTTTACAGTTTATATCTGAGGCTAAAGTTAATGAAAACCGGGTGAAAAGTGTGTCTGTCTGTCAGGATTATTATCAAACAAACTTTGGTTTTTGTTTTGTTACCTGCTCTGATCTTTGCGGGAAATTTTGTTTTAGTTTCTAAGTTAATGCAGCAGAAGTTTGCGACACAAAAACCTTCATGATTGGTTGTTTCGATAGAAATAATCACTTTGAATTGTCGTGTGGCCCTCTATATATTGCTTGAGAACGTTAATTTGTTGGTTGACAAATTGCAGTCTTCGTTTTTATCCTGGCAACTTTACTTTTTTATTTAATTCTAAGTCATCGTTGGTGAGTTTTGCTGCAAATCATTTCCTTCAAAGTACGTTCAGCTTACAAGTTGTTTGAAGCCCCTAAGTTTGTTTTCATCGCTTGAAATCTTGTCGGATAAGCAGAAAGTGATATATTGTGTGTAATTTTGTTGTTGTGAATCTGTCACGAGTTTCAGACAGGATATTCGCAACTATGCCATTTATCGGTTAATAAGAAATCATTTCTTCTTATAGCATTCGTATTGCTCGTTTTATTTAATCATATGATCTTGTCGTTTTTCACGCTCAAGAACGAACAAGAGTAACTCTGAATTGACCGTTGTTGATTTGCCTTGCAAATATTCTGCGGGCTTTCAGTTATGTGACTGCTTTTGGCCAATTCGAATATCGTGTTGCTAAAATGGCTGGACGTATTTCAGAGATAACAACTTTTTATCAAGATGGAAAGACTTCTTATTCTCTCGTTTAGGTCTTCGACTTGCCATGAAATTGATTAGTTAAGAAAACAGCAACACAGAATATATTTCAGCAAGTTAGACAAAACTTGAAAATGAAGTCCCTTCAAAGGCCTTTGTCTTTTTTGACGCAACAATACCTTGAAACAATTGTTGGCACAAAACGTTGTTCTTTTGCTGCATTCTTTTATAGGCTTTTCGGGTCGGTGTTGCACCTCAAAAACATCTTGAAAGTTTTACATGTATGTTGGCTTAAGGTTGCTGTTGACTTACAAACTTTTACAAACGCTTCGTAATTTTGATTGGCACGTGAATTTGTCATTCCGTGACTCAATCAGGATAAAAATTACTGAAATAGACTTTCATTAATGTAAAAAAAATTCACGAACTTCAAAAACATTGGTTCGAAACATTTTATATCGAATATATTCTAGCTTTTGTGTTTGTAGTAAAGTTTGTTTGCATCTTGGATTCTATAACCATTGTTAGTTTTAAAATATAAGTCCATATACGTTAAATTTGTTGAATCAACACTCTAGATATGCACAGCTAGCACTGAACTGTAGTTTCTGCTGGTCATAGCTACACGAGGCTGTCATTATTCTGGGGTCAAAGTTATCCTGTCATTGATAAGACCAAGCCAGAAGCGTAGATAAGACTGATTTCAAAAACAGCGTATTTCCACGTGTTTTGTCCTTATCCTAAATTCAAGATAATTGCAACATTGGGAGTTTTGTTAAACTTAATGTTACCCTCAGGCACTTTTAAAGTTAACAAAGGACTGGTGTTACTCTTATGTCACAGCTGATGACAAGTGGTGTAAACGTTTAGTAAATTCTGTTATTTCGACAAACCACTTTTTTGTGAATCTAACTGGGTGTACACAAGGACAGGTGTGAGCAAAATTAAGTTACACACAAAGCATAATTTAGAACTTTGAGAGATCTTGGTATTAGCCATTACAAAATCGACTTTGCATCAGTTGGCATGGACTTGATAAAAATTTTCTGAGATCAATAATTGATGTTTCCTTAAGAAACAGCAAGAAGTGTCAAGTTACTTTCCATTTACTGGTCATTGATCATTTTCATTACTTGTTAAATATTGCTCCTGTTTTGTTTTTTAGTCTCATAAGTCAACAAACTAGAATTAGCACTTTTTCTGAAAAAATTCAATCCTGTTAAACAATACTTTTTTGATCGTCTCAAAACAATTTGGGTCATAACTAAACCATCACAACTTTAGTCTTCATCAGGCGATGGTTTATATGTAGACTGAATGATAGCTTGTCTTACTCCTAGAGCTGATATTTTAAAAAAGTGTATTTATTTTTTTCTTTTTTTTGTTTCTTGATAACTTATGTTTTGCATGACTGTATAATTATATATATCTATACATTTTTTATTTCTTCAAGACTTTTATTATCTTAATGAATATGTAATTATTAAATTATCTTATATATCTTATAGATATATAAAATTATTATTTTTCTGCCCAAATAAGTTTCTGTCAATTTGTTCGATTTTATCTAAGAGACCATTTTGCCAGAAAAGAGTATTGTAGGGAACCATTTCTCAGGGTTTTGTGCCTTAATATAAAAAAATGTAGAGTGCTACAAATTAAGCCAAATAGAAAAAATTTAATATTAGTTGGTTGGCATCCTTTTTGCTTTTTTTCAGTGTCCAGGCGGGCAGTTTTTATTTTTGTTTATTTCTATTTGATGTTCATGGCTTTGTTCGAGTAAAGTGACTGATTAAACTTTTAGTTTCAAGTGATTCATATTAGAAGGGACTATTCAGCCTGACTTTCTATCTTCCTTCTGTAATATTCACACACTGGTAGATCTGCATGAGTGTGTGTTATGACATAGCTAAACAGGAAAAAAGTGTTGAGAAGAAAACAAGGCGAAGCCAAGTTTTTTCTTTACTCTTGGAATGTCTGTACATGTTACAACATAGCATTTTCTATTTTTGTCTATAGAAACACAAGCGAGGCTGCTTTATTTCTTTTAAAAAAAATAACCTCTCTAGTCCACACAGAAAAATCATTTAAAAGTTTTCTTGCAGTATGTGACATCTTACCGTGGTTTCTATTCAGTTATATAAAATGGAGAACTTCATAACCAATCAACATGTGTTATCTTATATAGTTATCTTCACTCAAATGTTTATGTGTATTATTGGTACAGGCAATAGCACAGTATTTAATATTATTTTGTTTTCATAAATGCTGTGGTATGAATTGTGTTTTGTCTAGTTGTGGTTCACCATGAATATTCTTACCTCTCATCAAATATTATTCAGTAGTTCATTGAAAGAAAAAAAATTGTTACTTTTTTCTGAAATTATAATGTACATTTATTATTAATTTATTTGTCAGCAGATTCTTAATTTCATGCCAAGTATGGTATTAAAGTATATGTAATTACTGTATCTTGAAAATGTCAGAAGTTTTTAACTTTGACTGTACTAGAAGTATGGAAGTATTTGAGTCTCATCCATTAAAATCTGAAATGAGATCTAAGAAAAAAAGCACTGTCAACACAACATTTATTAATATTAGAAATGTTGAAAAGATTCAGATAACCAGATGTGTTTAGTCTCACAGACATGTACAGATGGAGCAAAAACATATTTAAATAATGGTTTCAGTGACTGATAAATGTTCCCACTCAAAATGCCTTTTTGAATGATATATTCCACATGGCAGTTTGTCTACTTTGTTTTTAAAATTATGGCAGATGTTGAATAATTTTTTTACAAATGACATCTTTTTTAAAAGATTTTACAAATGACACATTTTTAAAGATGCAGTTTTATGCTGGCCAGCTTTTGTACCTCTACAAATTAAAACAGTTCAAAACAAGACCTGTACATAAAACACAATCATTTATCCATAATCCCTTTACATTCTTTAACAAGGTTTTAAAGCAGTTTGCCATAGTTTGGTAAAGCTGTTTGCCATAAGTTTTTTCATCTTGTAACTTTTAATGAATAACTAACTTCATTTATTTTGAATTGAGAGTTACCTGAAACAATTCTTTGTTCTGTGGACCATCTCCAGCCATGCCAGAACACAATTTATTATTTTCGAAGTTATATCAAATCTATTTTCGCTTAACTTCAGGTTAAGGAAATGGATACCCACTTTATTTTATTCTTTGTCCATGTCGTAAATGATAAAATGATACAAAAGTAGATGCTAAAGTTCACTTAAAATTTCTGTTCTACATAAATGATAATGTACAAAACATGTTTTAGTTATCTTTACTGTACAATTTTTTCCTCAGTGTCATTCAGTCTCTTTGTACTATTTATTGAGTTATTGAAACAGTTAGGCCAGAATAGCTAATGTGTTGACTTCAAGAAGAGCAAACTAGACTAGTTAGTATCAATGAAAAAGAAATAATTTTTTACCTTTTGGTAGCATTTACCAAGTTCCTGGTGACTAACTCGATAAAATCAATGCAATCGAATTTAAATCAATAACAGTTGATGAAAATTGGTTAACTTATGGATTGCTATGGAATCTCCCCAGGCCAGGAATAAACAGTCATGTTCTTTTTCAGAAATCTATAATTGAATATTGCAATGTTTTCGTTCATCGATTGGTGATTGATTAGTCTATATCAATTGACTAATTTATTAGCTTGGGTTTGTCATCAATTTCATTGACTTAGTATGCCAAGTATGTTAATGTTTGTTCAAGTTTATGTCATGACAACCAAATCAACAAATTTTACAGTGTTTGTTGAGTACATTTGTAAGATATTCTTTAGGATATTTGATCACCACCTTTAAGCTGGGTTTTCTTTACAAAAAGTTATATTTTTTGGGGCTGATGTCAACTTTCACATGTATATAATTATGTGTGAGGTCGCCAATCACTTACTGAAGTCTTTGACAACCTGTGGCCAAGTGTGTTTGTTGTGTTGGCAACTTTCAATTTCCTAATCCCCTTTCTGCCATGCAAAGTTTGAGTGGTTTTCTTGGCTTGCATATGATATTTAGGAGCAGTGGCTTTCCCTCGATTCTTCAACTATTTTCAAAAATGATTATTTTTAACAATAATTTTCATTTAGAAAATGTAAGTTTATAACTTGTGTGTGAACCAATTTTTTCAAATCAGTCTAAATCATGGCTGTATACAATAACCATATCGTCAGTAATAGACAATGTGCTAGCAGTTTTTGTGATGAAAGGTCTTATGGGGCCTCTTGTCACCATGTCATCAGTTTGAATGAGTGAGTTGTAACCATTCCAATTGAAGCAGGCATTCCTAGCAGTTATTCAAACATGTGATCATCGTCAAGGAGATCACACTGGCTAAGAGAATGAAGGCTCGGGTTATAAATTAGATCGGATTATTATTAACTTTTTCATTTGAAACCATAGTTCACTATGCTAAAACCAATATA